>JBAGKO010000010.1:30945299-30970818 GCA_037177275.1 Acacia concinna
ACAAGAAAGGCGATGAAGAATGGCATTAGCCTTAAGGTATTTACCAATTTTCAAGTATTTAGCTCCTGAATCATATTGAAGTGCTTTAAGTTTAAAATCAAGCTGAAGTTCAACCATTTGTTTAAATTCAAGAAATACATCATAAACAGTTGATTTAGAGCGGAGTGGATAGAACCAAGTATACTGAGCATAAGCATCAGTAAAATGAACATAGTATTTGAAACCATCAAGGGATGTGTAGGGAGTGGGGCCCCAAATATCACTATGAACAAGTTCAAGAGGATAATGATATTTAGTGGTAGATAACGAATAAGGCAACCGGTGAGCTTTATCAAGACATCATACATTGCAAAAATCAAACTGAGGCCATTTATTAGAAATTGACATACAATAATGTTTGAGAACTTCTGATACAACAGAGGCAATAGAATGGCCTAAACGATTGTGCCAAAGGCAAAAATCAAAACATGACTGTGAATGAGAACTAGTAACAGACATTGGTACAAATTGAGAATTATAGGAAACAGAGGAAGATGACACGTATGCAAAATGTGACAAAGCTGGAGGAGTTGAAGTTGATGATGATGACTGAAGAACTGACATGGAGATGCCATGAAGCCCTGAGTGATGACGTTTGAGACGACCATGATGGAGAATCCAATTAGTGTGTAGATCCTTAATCAAACACACATTAGAGTAGAATGCAATCAGGACATCATTATCAAGACATAGTTTATGAATGCTCAATAAATTTCTAGAAATTTCAGGAACATGTAAGACATCCTTGAGTTTTAAAGTATAATGAGAACTAGGAAGAACACAACGAGAAGAACCAGTGCAATGTACAGACAAACCTTTACCATCACTAATAAAGATTTTGTTGATGAACTTACCACTCGCTTTGTCAGTGATGTTCTGCTCATCTGGTGTAACATGGCATGTTGCTCCTGAACTAAGGTACCAATCAAGATCAGCAAGGCATTTAGCAGTGGCAACATGTGCATTTTGATCTTTCTTGTTAGGTTTATCACCTAGAGATAAGCCAGAGAACGACTCATCAAAATGGTGCCAGCAATCATAAACATGATGACCTTTCTTGCAACACAACTGACATTCAATAGAATATTTCTCATGAGAAGATAAAGCTGAAGAAGATGTGTGAGACATTGAACCACTATTCAGATTCCATCAACCACGACCCCGATTGAAACGACCACCACAGGCCTTGCCACCTCGACTCAAAAATGGCTTCGTATTCACCACATTAGTGGTAGGAACAACCATAACTTTTTGATTCTTTTTGATATGAGCCTCATGCACTAATAGAAGGGACTCGATCTAATTAACAGAATATGGTTCAGATCTCGTTGTAATGGCTGCAATCCATGGATCATACTCTTCGATTAGACCTTCGAAGATGACTTTCAATATGATCAGCGGCATCGACTGGATGACATATACCAGCCAGAGCATCGGTGATGCTTTTAATCTTTAGGAGATAGTCGGCAGCTGAAGAACTACCTTTCTTCGTACTTTTGAGTTGCGCTTTCAACTGGTGAAGTTTAGCTTAAGTTTGAGAGGAAAAATGGCTTTGAAGTTTGTTCGATGTTAAAGGGTAAAATGAAAATTTAACAATGAACTTTCCTCATAAGGGCGCTTAGCACCATAAACTCTTTAAAAGGGGGCAAATTTAACAATGGACTTTTCTCGTAGGGGCGCCTAGCATCATAAACTCTTAAAATTAGGCAAATTTAATAATCCGTCCATTGAACCTCCTTTATTTTTGAAACAAGACTTGATTCTCTGCTGCTCCCCCACCTTTCTTATCAAGCCTCAAGATTTCTATAAAGATCTACCTCTTAAGCTTCTCATGGGTCTGGGTTTGCTCTCCGTCACTATCGCTTTCATATTGGTTTCTTTCTCCACACATTCTTCTTCCTCCTTAAGGACAACCTAAAGTAGGTCGTTTTTCCACTCTATGCCATTGCCATCTTGCCTATTACTTTCTATGGTATTGCCCGATATCCCCTATTTGCTGATTTAGTTAGAGCTATCTTCAACAAGGTTCCCCAATTCAATAAGAGTTTAAGAAGCTCATTCTTGGATTCACTCTATTTTTTTTTATTAACAGCAAACTCATGTCTTTTAGAGTAATGGTTTCACTCTTATTTCAAATTTTGCTATTGCGTCAAAAAATCTCCCATCATAAATCTATGTTTTATAAACATTTCAACGGAGGTGTAAACTTGTTCTCTAGCAACCTCTGTTAGGGCAAAAGAAGAAGCAATACAAATTATGCGCCCAATAAATCTCGAGGTTGATGATGGGAGGTGGTGAAACATGATGAGAGAGGTGGGAGAGTAATATAGAGTCATATCTTACTTCAAGAAGAAAAGAGGTTCAACGGACAGATTGTTAAATTTGCTCTATTTTTAAAAGTTTATGATGCTAAACACTCCTATAAAAAAATTTCATTGTTAAATTTATCCCCTTTCTAAAAGTTTATGGTATCAAGCGCCCCTATGAGAAAAGTATTATTAAATTTGCCTCTTATCCTTTAACGGCATTAATGGCGTTAGAAGTTCAAATGTACGGATTGTTAAATTTGCCCCCTTTTTAAAAATTTATATACATTTTTGCCCCTAAAAAATTTTTATAGTGCCAAACGCCCCTTAGAGAAAAGTTTATGGTTAAATTTGCCCCTTAACCTTTTTTTTGACAAAATAAATATGATAATTTTTCTTGTTTTTTTATCTTTTTTCTTCTTGTGTTTTGTAATTAACCTATCATAAACAGTGCTTCAGACTTTTTTTTTACCTGAATAAAAGATCAGTTCGTAACTTACTTTTTATTGTTTAATTCCATAATAATTAGCTCCGGGTTACGTATACAAGCAAAGTTAATGTTTATCACCCATGCTCCCCCTTTACTAGTTAATAATAAGTGTTACAATTATATTTCCAAATTAATTGAAAAAATATTTGTAAAAGTTGCACTTTCTTTATTTATGATATACAAGCTTTGTCACGGATATGATCTTAAAAATGAGATGCAACTGATTTTTTTAAAGAGATTAAGGAAATTACATAAATTATTTTAAAGTATTTATATTTTTTTCTTTAAATTAATTTGTCTGACTAATAAACTTATATATAGTCTAATAATATACAAAATATGCTATGATTAAATTATTTATTTAACTTTCTTAATCTCTTTTAAAAAAAAAGTCAACTAAATTTTATATTTAGTATAGGAGATAGTTTAATTTATATTTATATATAGAATTCCATATATATATATATATATAACTAACTGTGCCGGCGTGAAATTTAGAGCACTTTTTAATTAAAATAATTCCCACCATTAAATTTTGTAAAGGGATTCTTCCCTAATTTTCCCAAATTTTAATTATGTTTTATCTTAAAGAATAGAATAACCAAATTGAAGTTGTATATAAGAGAATGAGCGACATCCTTATAATCTGGCGAACAAAAGTTTGAACCCATATTGAATTAGTGTCTAATAATGCCTAGTGCAACATTATCTCTAATAAAAAAATATTTGTGCATAAGAAAAAAGAAGCCAAATTGTCCAAAGAGTTGTAAAAGTAAATAGTCCATAAACTGATCTTAAAGAGTAACTCTTTTATTAAATTATATTTTAATCATTGAATTAAATGTACATAAGGTTAAAGCAAGTTAACAATGCTCTGGATTTATGACCATTTCTATATATATATATATATATATATAAATACATGCGCATGCATATTTTTTCTGATCTAATAAATATAATCAAAAGAATTCGGCATTTAAGTGGTGTTTGGGTAAGAGGAGAAAAATCAATTTAAATGGCTTCTCATTTAAAATGAAGTAGCTTTTTGACATAAAGGTGTTTGGGTATTTATTTAAATGTGATGGAACTTTTTATCAAAAAGTTCCTTCTCAAAAAGTTCTATCACAATAAAAATCACTTCTGTTATTTTCTAGTTAAACACAAGTCACTTCTCATAAGTTTTTTTTTTTCCCTTCTGAAGTCACTACCAAACAGTGCTTAATTTCTATTGTGTCACTTATGTGGTATTATTGTTGTTACAAAATTAAAACAAAAGTAGGGAACTAAAAAGGTTGGGTCTAGCGGCACCTCCCTCAACGTGGGGATTAAGGTTCGTATCCAACACCAGACAGGTACCTACATTTAATACTCGATAGTGTCTCTAACAAAATTGCCTGCATGTGCTTAGCCGCGGGAAAAAATAAAAGGGACTGGGTGATTTGGTCATGAAAATTAGAAGAGACTAAAATCTATGATTGACCAAGTTACTAAATCAGTATACAGATCAAAGAATGTCAAACACCGACAATTTCACATGATCGAAACACTAACGGTGGCACCAACATAAACAACATTACATTGAAAAATACCATGCACAACAAAAGATCATAGCTATAAAATCTTATAAACCTGAATTAACGTGTACGATACGCTGTGTGGGGTCCAGTAATTTGCAAGTCATTCTTATTTCGGACTATTTTCACTTTCTGCAGGACTATCACCCTTATTCTGTTCATTTTTATCAGACTCACTTGAACTTTGTTCGAGTACCGCAGAATCTGATGCCTCTTGCTTCAGGGAATGCTCAACTGATCCTTTGGTTTCTTCGTCAGATACATGATCACCAGAAACCAGTTCAGTACTTGGGATTGATGTTTCCTTATCATGAACCTCATGAGTTTCAGCTTCTAATTTCTCTTCAACAGATATTTTGGTTTCTTTGTCAGAGAGATTATCACCAGCAACCAGGTCATCAGTAGCTGGGATTGATGCTTCCTTATCATGGACCTCATGAATTTCCACTTGTTTGAGTACTGCAGAATCTGATGCTTCTTGCTCGAGTAAATGTTCTTTGTGCAGAATTTCAGCTTCTAATTTCTCTTCAACTGATCCTTTGGTTTCATTGTCAGACAGATGATCACCAGAAACTAGTTCAGTACTCGGGATTGATCCTTCTTTATCATGAATTTCCCCTCGTTCTACTTCTCTTGGATCAGTATCATGTGGCTTGTCAGTGGAATCATTGGATGGAATATCACATTGCTCCGTCGTTAATTCATGAGATGCAGTTTGGCTCTGTGGAGACATCTCTACATCGGCAGTGTTAGATATCACTTCCTCTTTGATTTCCTCTGGATTTTCAGCATTGTTCATAGATTTGGATTCAGAATGTTCTTGAATCCCATCATCCTCATCATCGAAAGTGCCTTCGGTAAGAGATGCTTCAACTGGGTTAGGGTCCTCAGTAGCATTCCCTGCTTTTGATTCATCTCCATCATCATTTGCAGATACAGGAAAAGACTGAAAAGCATCCCAATCGTCTTCACTAAAATCATCATCATCATCTTTTTCTTCTTCCACAATATTCTCTACTGCTTTCACTGTGGTAAGAGGCGCAGAAGGTTTCTCTTCACTATGTGCTGCCGGCTTCGGAATTTTTACATCCAGAACTGGTACCTTTAGTTCTGTTGCACTTTTGTCGGGTGTTACAGAAGCTCGGATTATCCCCTGAACATGGATTCCATGTACACGCACATCATCAATAAGCAGCCACCATTTATATTAATTTGAAGTTTATCACTTGAGCAGAGAAAATATAAGGAATTTTTCATTTCCATCAATATAATTTTCACCACTTTTCTGGACAGCTTACTGGTGATTGTCCAAGGTATATAAGGATGTGCTAGCAGAACAAGACAAGTTTAATAACCAATCTACAGAAGATGTGTCTTTAAGGAAAAGGTACCTGAAGTTGTTGGCGGTGTAGTGGAGGCATTGAAAGCAAAGCATCCTTTAAATGAACTGCCGACGAAGGAATTTGAGCAAGGTGAGAAACAAGCTTAATGGCTGTGCTTCTTAAATCATTGACTTCCTGCATTTGTTTGCATGATCAGAAAAATACATTAAAAAAAAAACTTAAAAGAGCTAACTCAGTGTTTTAGATTTTTCAGTTTATATTACCCGAGAGAATCCATCTCCAGTTGACAAGAAAACCATAACAATGGCCTCTAGAAGTATATTCGTATAACCTCTCTGGCAATCCTTCCCTCTGGAAATTGTTTGCAATAGTACCATGAGACTCAAGCACTCACTAGCAATGGTTACTGATTCTTTAGTTATCTGATTCTGCTGGTATCAGAAATGAAAGTCTTTCAGAACAATACTTGAAATATGGCGTGATCAAATGATATGGAAAAATGAAAATATAAATAGTGCCTACTATCAAGAGTCAAGATAGAAAATATAAATAGTGCCTACTATCAAGAGTCAAGATAGATGCTAGTACCTTCAACATTTTTTGAATCAAGGTGAAAATATCAGTCATAAGTTCCCCGACGAAAAACATTAAGAAGCCGGAATCTTCTGTATTTGCACCTTTTTGAACCCTGATTTTTAGAACTTGCAAACCTATCACTTGAACCTAGTAAGAAAAAATTTATATCAGATTGTTTTTTTTCTTTCAGGGTATCCAGAGTTTACCAGATATTAATATACCTGCTTATTAGAATCAGTAAGTACGGTTTGAAGACATCTAACACAATATCTTAGTGTGCTATCGAAGGTGGAGTTGCTTTCTTTGCAATCTTCAAGGAACTCAACATCAAAGACCAGTTTAGCAATAGACATAACTTGTTCAAGAGAAAATGCCAGCTTCGTTTGCAATAGTTTTCCCTTGTTGAAATGTTTAACATTCAATGGATGAATATGATCCTTAGCCAGGGTAGCCACCACACTTAAACAAGTTCTCAATATTTCTCTTAGAGATCGAATACCTTCATTAAGCTTAGACTCCTCTGCAACAAAAAATGGAGTAAAGAACTATCAATTATCATGTATTAATAAGTCAAAGTCGAGGCTGCACTTTCAAAGTTAGCTTGAATTCAATTCAAGCATCTGGAATCTCACAGGACAATCTGTTGCGCTCATAACACTGCCTCGAATTACATGCATGAAACAAACACTAGTAACAACCACAAAGGGGGGAAATCAAGAAGCAAGAGAAAGTATTTGCATCTTATAAACAAGTGTTATTAGGAAAGGAAACATATGCAGGCCAAATCAATTTCAATAAAAAAGTTAAAAAAACTCACCATCAATGACTTTTTTGAACAAATGGTATGCACAATTGACCACATCAATCGCTTCAGACAAGCAGAATTCAGTGGATGCCTCCTTAATGCACCTGTAGCCACCTAAAAGAAATCCCAGAACAACTGATTTTGATTGCTTTTGCATCTGAAGCAAACAAGATACAAGGTCAAATCAGCACTATGGATACAGTGTATTAACAAATGCAGAGGAGACTAATTTAAGACGAATGTATCATGCAAAAAGTTCATTCTGTATAACGATTGAAAAATAATATGGCTCAGATAGGAGTAAGTTATCCAGTAACTAATAACGGACAAACCTTGGTTTCAACATGGTGCATAACCACTTTAGTTGTGCTACACAGTGTACGTATCACATTTTCCTCCCACATTGGATGATCCACAGAATGTGACGCAGTACTGCAGAACAGAAAGTAGGGATAACTAAGTAGAGTATCTTTTACTAAAAAAGATTAAAATAAAAGTTCAAGAAACAATTGATATGACATCAAAGTATTAAGTCACCATAGATTATGTTACCTCTGAAATACTTTAAAAAGGTAATCAAAGCAAAGCTCCACCACTGAATAAGAAAAATTTTCACTTTCAAAAAATTCTCGTGGACAGTTCTGCACAACCTGTAGGAAAAAAGTGAAAAAATGTTAACCTGAAGTATCATGTCGTCAAAAAATTGGGCAGCAGCAAACAAGTCGTTAGGTAGATATGCCAGCAAAGAATAAATCATGTTTTACCATGTTTTGTTATTTAAATGCATTATGGATTAATTAAAATCATGGACTTTTGCTAAATGCTTAAGCTTTTGAGCTGAAATGGTCCTTGACAAACATTTATTCAGCAGAAACAAAAAAAGAGAAGATAAAATGAAATGAAGGAAGATATATAATTTAGGTTCCACAAAAACAGTCAAATGTCTACCTGTGACAAAACAGATATTGCAAGACTATTCCACGAACTATCCAAATAGGTTGAATATGAAAGAATCTGCATAAATTAAACATAACAAGGAAAGTGAGAATTTGTATTTATCCAAAAGGAGGATAATTATCAAGAGTGCACAAGCAGATGACTATTCAGCACCCCAACTCCCCCTAGGGAATCATATGCAGCAGTTGACTTGTAGTAATTTATTAATGTAGAGCACAGATAAGACATGACTTTTCCCCTTTTTACAAGTAAATATTATACTTTGAACCCAAAAATAAAAAAACTAAGGAAACTTAATTTTATGTCAGGAGAATGTGAGATTGGGGTCCCCAATTTCAATGATACCACATGGCTCCATAACAAGGTATCACTGTTTTAAATGTATATTTAACAGCATATAGGGAAGCTAAGAAGTGATATCAATTTGCTCTCCCGTATAACAAATCTCTATGTTGCATTCAACAGACAACATGCTTGTCAGCCATCTTACAATTTTTCAAGTTCAAAAATATATCAAGTTAACTTGGGTTCAAGCATAACCCAAGCCTAAAGAATTGATGAATTCAATAGAAAAGAACAATGTATTTATATCTCCACATAAAATTACTCCTCCAGTCCTTAATGTAAAAACCATTTAGCTAATTTGATTAGATTAAGGAAGGTAGTTAAGTTAGTTAATTACAATAAATATGACATTTTTCCTAAAAAACCCTTGTTTAAAACTAAATTTCTCAAAGTCTACATAATTATCTTTTATGAGTTTGGGGCAGTGTCAATAGGGGTAGTTTGGGAATAAATGACAAATGTGAAAAATAGATCTTGCATTTAGGACCAAGACCAACTACTAAATTAAATCCTACACTTAGAACTGGGAGATACTAAACATGCAAATAAAAATATCACTGAAGGTAACGATATATTATCCCAAAAGAATTCAATAGCAAGGATATTGACTCTCAGACATTACAGAACCCCATATGAAATAAAATGTGGCAGCTGAACAGTGAGATTCCTTCGCACCCATTGTTTTATTCAAGTTAGATGGAAAAGAATTGAAAGGATAGCCACCTGCAGCAGTTCTTTGCAGATATCCATGGTAAGGAATCCCCCTCTAGAAAATCTCTCAGTTAAGAGAAACTGAAAAACCAGTAAAACAATTTCATATAACTTCAGCCCTGAAGGATTCTCTTCATGAGTTGGTAAGTCTGGCCCATGAATAACTTTAACGGAAGCCAGCCTTATAATCGGCTTACGAAGGGAAGAATTTTTTGACTGAAACAGACTTAGAAGAGAAAACCCCCATAGGAACTGGAAATCTTCCCTGGTCAATTCAACCATGCTATATTCAGATACAAATCTACTCTTTTGGGTGGTTTCAGTTAAGGCTTCCGTGCACGGATTTCCTTCAAGGCCCAAAGGAACTGCATCAAGTGCAAGTGCTTGCAATATTACAGGCCAAGATTCTTCCAAGCATGGCTGCAACTTTGAAGAAGCAACAGGTGATTGGAGTCCTTCAAGGAACAGATTCCACTGGGGAAAAAGCAAAATCCCAGCTAGAATGAGAATGCAATCAAGTAGAAATTAACAGTTTCACAGTATTCTGGGTTTCATCTCCAAAATGAAAAGTGGACTCCAGGAAATCCATTGAGTTCATATTCAGGCTTACCTTTCTTTTTGGACTCAAGCACAAACATATATAACTATAGTCCTTCAATGTACGGATCCAATACTTCCCCAGGATACTAGAGCTCTTCTGGAACAAAGGTAATAATGCGAGGTATTCTTCCGGAATTACATCTTCGTGCTTCCTCATTGATGCATATATATAACATTTGAGTGAAGCATGGGCAGCCAGAAGTCTTACTTTAATCTAAAACAAGATTTCCCCCCCAAGAAAAGGGGTAAGATACCAAAATATATAAAACAAAATAAATTGAAAAAAGATATACTTCATGGTCTTGATACAGTTTAAAAAGTGCACAAGAGTGTAGTCAACATACCTTACTAGTAACCCATTCTGCAAATGAAGGATAATAAATGTTCTCAAAGTCATGCAGCGGGCGGGAAATCAATGAAAATAAGCGCTTGACCACTGCTTGATCTCCACTAATTATTCCACTTGTCAGTATCTGAAATTTTTGCATATTGCAATGTCAATCTTATGAGTTTAACTTAAAGTGCATGTTGGTCAACCTCCCAAAAATACTTTAGGATCCAATAAAAGTAACTCAAGCAACACTGAGAGGTCTAAAATTACTTGTATTTTGGAGAGGGTGGCCAGGGTTATAAAACTAATGAAAAATGAACCATGCAAATTTAGACCTTCGTAGCCAAGTGCAAGCCTGCCTCCAGTAAACTAGGACTAGAAGATGTGTCCAAGGTAGTACGAACTGCAGAGACAAGTTGGGCCTATATATAGCACAGCTTCAATTAATTTTAGTGATTCAAGAAGTCAAAAATCATCAAAATCATAAACACTAAGCATAAGTCCCCATGAAGTCATATAGGAACTAAAGCATACTTAGTTAAACAGGGGGGAAAGGAGAGATCTCTAGTTTTTCCATGGAAAACACTGGGGTGGAAGGGAACGGGGATTCAAAGGCTTATGATATATACCTGGTACTGTTCTAGCAGAAGATGTCCAGGAAGCTCCGGGTCTGCTACTTTTTCAAACTGTTGCTCAAAATTCACAAATAGCACATTAACAAGTAGACTTTTGCCAGTTGGGATATTATAATATTAGAAAAAGATTAATCAGAAACAAAAACTAATAATTATGGTCCTGCACGATCTTTATAGAATTAATTGATTGATCATTTATACATGCACGCATGTGCGCGCGCGCTCAAGTGTTTTTGAAATAAAACTGGCTAAGCTCGTTAACACATGGCCAACCAGATAGTTCGTTTGCCAATTATGCATTAATCACACTAGTTTTGATTATGATCATTAGGCTACATGCAAGCACATCATCAGTGTCAAATATTCCAATTTAATTGTAGTTTTATTGTATCACTCTTATTTCTGTAGTCTCAGAGCATATTTTGTCCATGTGCTTGTGAGTAGGATTGATTTTGTCATACTTTTATATGTATGTTTCTTAAGTCATGGGAAATCCTTTTATAGAAGCATCAATGATGTAAGTCTAGATTTCTTTGTGGTGGTACAAGGGCTAATTAAACAATAACAGTATATTAATTCTTGAAAGGAACTACTCTACTTAATCTACAACCATATATAAGTATTTGTTACTTGTAGTCACATAGACAAGTATTTGTTGCTTGTAGTCTTCAAATGGATATGTCTCATTAAATCTTAGTGTTCACAAGTTTAAGTAAATTCACCAAATTTTAGATATTGACATGTGATACTCTTAAGTCTGAAAGCTCATTTGACACAAGCAAACTCAACTTAATACAACTTGCAAACATTTGATACAGGCAACTTGGTATGCAAAAATGCCAATAAATTTTAAAGGGTCTCAAAAGAAGACTTTGACAACAAAAGAGGAAAAAAAAAGAAAGCAGAAAAATGGTAGGGAAAAAAGGACTTGTAAACAAACCGCACAACCAACAGGAAGGAAAAGAGTTGCATAAGATCAAGTTTCAGACAGAAATGTTACCTTGTCCACAATGGTGCCAAGGAGACCCACACCAACAGGCTGCATGTTCTCAAATTGGATAGTGCTTATCTGTTAAGGGACAAAGTCATTTATAATTTTCTGGATCTCATTAGAATGCATGAAAATTTGTGGCTTGTTGAATAATCAGATTTTCAAAAATGGCTCAACTGAAAGCAACAAAATATAATCATCTAATACATTTTAATAACTTTAAAAGAAGCACCTGATAAGCCAGAGATATTAACTCTTGTAAGTGGATTACTAGCCAGTCACTGGAGGCCAGGTCATTCACACGTTTCCTTGCCAAAAAGAGGTCAAAATGAGCAGGATTTCTTCCAACAGCATCAGGTAGGTGGCTCAAACACCTACAAGATTATTCATGACTTAAATATGCACACCAAGCTCAAGGTTTAACTGAGATTGATAATGTAAATCATACTGAAAGTTTGGAACTTTGAGAACTAAAAAGGATTTCTGATCCAGTTTACAATATATTTACAACTACAGAATATCAAAATTTCAGAAAAGAAAGCCAACAACAGGGGTTAAAAAAGTTTATGTAAGATTCTGAAACTGAGATAAGCTTATGTAATTTTAATATATATGTATATGTATATGTATATGAATATTAAGCAATGCATACTCTGCAGCGAAAAGTCTGGTCCGATATCTGAGGTGCCTCTCTCTACTAGCAGTGCCAATGGATGCTTCAAATTTGTAACCTTGGTTACCACTGGAGCTAGAAACCATATTTTCATCATCCCCAAAGTTCAACCCCGTATCAGCATCTGAGTTGTCATTTCCTGCCTTATTGTTATTTTCAATGTTTCTCATTGATGTTGCAAGGACCTGTGAAATCCCATTGAATCAATACCAGCTTCAAGTATTTTTTCCCATATCTTTGCATTTCAAAAAATTTCATCTGTAATTTTATTCTTTAGAGGGGCTATAAAACTTCCTTATGAAATTCACTATAGGTTAGGAACGGCCTAGAATAAATGGATAACATCAATGGTTTTTCACATTAAACAAACCCAATACATAATCAGGCATTATAATCTGTCCTAACATACTTTTGAGTTAGAGCTTACCACTTTGCGAAATGTTGATATCCAATGAGAGGGAGAAGAAGGGCAGGATGCATAGAGTAATCGCATAATTGCCGTCTGTACCAAGTTACCAATTCTGCGTCAACAAAAGGAGGAAAAATGTGATGTAAAAACCACATATCAATTATTGTTGGCAAGAGCCAACTTGTAATTATAACGAAGAATTATGCCCAAGATGGAAAGTGCAAGGTCAAAATATTACCTCAGGCCCAATACTATTAAAATCAACAAACAGAAATAAGAAACTACATTACAGATAAATTACTATGATTCCATACTGCAAGGCTTTTTTCTACACAGATAAATTATAGCCTCTCCTATCACTTAAAGGAGTCATAATTTTTTATTCAAATGAGAGGCTGCTCTCCATTCTATCTGTGGACCGAAGGGAATTAGGAGAATCTGATGATTTTATTAGAGTAACCAATTGAATATATATATAGTACAAGGAGGATAGGTCTGTTGTAACAGTACCGAAGGAATAGCAGAAGGAATCGTGAACCACTTACTGTTTCTATAGTTTCTCCTAATATCACTATATGATGATATATACAATAATAATAATTTTCTAATATATTCCACACTATCATCTCTGTGTGTGTGTGTGTGAGCATGAGCACTATTCAATTCAATAAAGCTAAGTTCAGAAAAGCATTAACCCAAAATTTTTACAACTTCTGAGAATATCCTGCCATAGTATTTCTTCATCCTTCTTGATTAAAATGTTTTATAGCAAGGAAAGGGACAAAAATGAAATCAAAGCCATTAACCGAAAAAAGTGAAAATATTACATTAGAAAAAGTGGATCAGATATAGTCAAGAGCAAATAAAAAGTGAAGGATGAACAATTTTGCTCTACATACTCAGAGTCAGTTTCTTCATCCAGCATAATGAACAAGTTATCCTCAATATGCTCAACGATAACAGAATCCTGTAACAATTAACAACTCTAAGGACAGACTCTATGAGGTAATCTTTCTAAATTACAAATATTTATAAGATTGTAACGTACTGGATCTTTCTCAATAAGATGCCTTAGAGTGGAGATAGCAAGATGCCGTAATGTTGGCTGTATCAAGAAAGCACAAGAAAGTAAGAAAATCTACATATATGTGTAAAAGGAAAGTGAATACAACATTTCTGTGGAGAAAAACCTGTCTTGATGACAAGGTAGAAAGAAGAGATTGCACATGGGAATGCACAGAAACAGCTTGTGGGGCAAAAAGAACAAGTTGCTGTGTAAAGCGCGCACTCCTGCAAGGGAGAAAACAAACCTACAACCATCAATAATTGTGTAAAAAAAGAACTCAACATTCTAAAGCAAAGGACTCAATCATCATGTAAAAATAATAGTATGGAGACAGATGGAATTGAACATACTCAAGCATAGTTGCAGTTTCTTGTCGGCAGCTTATCTCTGCGACAACAGACTGGAAAGAGAAACATAGAGGGAAGCATATGTGAAATTAAAATCAAATAACAGGAGAAATTCTTCAAGATTAATACTAGTAGATATGAGTCAGAATGTGCCACAGTGCAACATCCCAATTTTTTCTTCCCACACGTTAATTATGGGTAATTAAAGTTAGGTTGTGATTATTGTGGGTGGTATGAGGTTTACAAATAAGTATTTTGACTTGTTTGAGGGGTAGAAGAGAGTAAAATTGGAAGGATTTAAGGAATACCCACTGGTGTTCCAACACCATTGTACTGGTGTAACACCAGAAAAAAGAGAGAGAGAAAACATAGCCTCTGGTGATCTAACCCCATTATTGAGGTGATCTAGCACCACATGCAGAACAGCAATTAAAAAAACATTGCCTTTGGGAATTTGTGGGTTTTCGAGTTAACTTTCATTAGCTCAAGCTTTATCTCAATTAGTATTTAATTGATGTGAATTACTATAAATTACATAGATTACTATTGAAGGTGGGCCTTGGCGCAACTGGTGGGTGCGCTGGCTTTCCGCCCCCAGGGCCAAGGTTCGAACCTTGGAAACAGCCTCTTGGCAATAATGCTAGGGTAAGGCTGCGTACATATGGGGTTTCCTTTCCCTGAGCCCGCGATTGTGCGGGAGCCGCTTGGCACTGGGGTCCGCCTTTTTATTTTGTCTATGATTATAACACCAAAATTGACCATTTTATTCCCCTTATATTTTCATATACTTAGAAAATTGGATAAAAAATTTGGGATGTTACACATCTCTTAGTTATTTTTAAATAAAAAATTCTTTTAAAAATTTCATCATAAATCACTTTTTTACTTATCATCCAAACATATTTCATAAAAAAAAAAATCACTTCTATAAAGTCACATCCAAACACAACAACTTCTGATAAGTCACTTATTTTTTTAAAGCTATTTCTCATAAGCCCAAAATAAGCCACTTAAATTAAACCGAATCCAAACAAGCAAAGCTCCTTTGTCAAGTTGCCTTATATACGGTTCTACCCTCTTCTTTTTGGTGGAGAACCAGTCATCCCCTTTTATAACACAGCAAACCTGGTAGAATAAAGCAATCTCGGTCCTTGGCTTTTATGCGCATACATAGATTAGCCGAAAGAATGCAGATAATACCACCACACGAACAAAATAGCTTCCACGAGCCTAAATAAAATCTTTACATGGATATGCTAGAAAATTCATGCCACTTGACCGATCATGAAAACAGCAACCTATTTATTGGCTGTTGCTTTAAATATTGAGCGACGCTATTGACAGTAAGACATTACTGATGACTGACTAAGGATAAGAGGATCTACGAAAACGGGTATTGTGACTGTGTAAGATAGAACAACTACAAATTTGAATGAAAGGCGCAGTTTGGGGTTATTCCACAATGATTTAAGGTCATCTTCTTAAATGCTCTTTCTTAACTCCGCTGCCTCTCAAGCTCCCCAGTAGCTTCATCAAAGTAAAACCAAGGTGGTCAGCTGGGGAAGATGGTTACTTCCTCTCAAGAAGAACCTGAAACAAGATAGATTCATGAGGAATTTTTTCATTCTTGCAAGATGAATGAACCCTCTATTCTTCTCTCCATGGACGGTGGAGGGGGGAAATTCAAGGGAGAAAATGTATCATTGAAACTGGAGGTTGGTGCTGGCTTGAACTCGTAAGGTCCTTCCTTTGGCCCCCAAACCTGCAATCAGAGACAAAAATATAGTGTTAAATCTTTTTCCCTCAGATAAATGCCTATTTACGAGTAGCCATTCCAGGTCCCATTTTGACAAGCTAACTAAAACTGCAGAATTAGCTACAAAACTAACTTGATTTCCATCGTCATCATAACCCCTATCCCAGGTATGTATCTCCTTATTTTTCATGACTGCAAGTTCCGTAGTACAGTAGGATGCTCCATTCTGCAATAACAAAGGATAAGATATTATACAGAATTAGAATAACTGCCTTAAAATTGAAAGGGAGTTAGACCATTCAGAATAAAAGGATAGAGAGAAAAAAGACAAAATTTTCACAATTCAAGTTCAACAAAGCTAGTACAGTACTAAGGATTTTAAATTTTATATGATATATTGATAATACTAAAAGCAGGTCCGTCCAACAAAACATCAGCAAACCATCTTGTGCAAAGAAAAGTGGTACATGAGACCGGGGATGGCCTCTAGAAGGCAATAGTTTAACTACAAATTACCCATGAATTAGGAAACCCGCCAGGAGGGGTTGAACCTTCGTATAAGCAGCGTTTTCCACGGGGACAACGATTGAGATGTATTGTTGTCAAATGCTCTGCAATGTCCTGCAAGCCAAGCTACACTTGCTCAGAAGACAACCTTAACTGCGCTGTGTATGGATACCAACCACATCTAAAGTTTAGGACTTCTTTTTTATTTTTAGACAGCATATAGTGTCTTGTAATCTATTTAATTACAAGACACAATATACTTTCATAAACACCCATCATTTCATCATCTACCTAATTTGCCTGTCTCTTTCTTGCGCTCTAACTTGAGGTTAGAGGTCAGTGATGAAGTTTTGATTGAGTACTATTGTAGGAAATAAGCAAACACTGTATTGCTGAAAATCAGATGAAATTAAGTGCCGCTCAGAGATGTCTATATAGCCTTATGCGCTTGAACTAGGATCCTAGTATCAACACATGGAATGCTTACCCCAATTACTTCTGCTTGCGGTGGACGCTGATCCTTTGAGCGATCACAAAAATTCTTGTACTCCTCCATGTCTCTAATGGCATATGTATTTAACTACAATTAACAGAAGCTAGCATTCAGGCACTAATTCAAAGCAACATGTGATGTCCTTTATTTAGTAACATGAATAAGAATACAGTTATCTGATAGGAACCAACCATTATTTGGGTTTTATGTTTTATTGTGTGTCTTGTGTTAAATGTTGCAAGTATCTAGTAGTGGTTATTATCCGGTTTTTATGGATAAGACAAGATATTTGTTTTTAGTTTTATGTGTAGTAGTCTATAAATGCCAAACATGTACTCTATCAAAGATATGGATGAATGAATGAAGTTGTTATTTAGAGATTCTCTACTTATTTCCTTAGAATTAGATTCTGGTTCAAGCCTCTCTCTTCTTTACCCTCTAGGATTGCATATCCTGGTACTAGAGTTCCTCTTCCCTCTACTCTTGTTTCTCTTACCCTTCCCCTATTTCTACTTTTATATGATAGGTTCTAACATTATATTCTAAATATGAGGTATTCAGATTCCTCTACTAGAAAAAGTTCAACAAAACCTAGTTACAGCTTAGACTACTTAATTTTAGTTGCCATAGAAATCAGAAACAAATTCAAAAGTCAAAAAAGTTCAGAGGAGGTGCACTCCTTTGGGTGAGGGAGCATAAATGGTTCAGAACAAGGGAGCAGGGAAGAAATACGTTAGAACATATACTCTTAAAATATTATTCCATAGAAAAATAAAGCTTCATTACCACTAAAGAAGTTCTCCTTGTTATTTTATGAAGTTAGATGTTAGAAAGCAAAGACAACATAAATTACACAATGTAAATCACAAATTCTCCCAGGACAGTGCGGCAAAATTTAATCAATTTTCACAGAATAAACTCATCATAATTATTAAATTGTTGTGTAGTTGAGGGGCGGGGGGTGTGGAAAGTACCGTATAACCTTATAATAGCAGCAATGCCAAGTTCCATATAAATAAATGCAAACAGCTAAAATAATCACAAACGGACATCCTTAAAGTGGTCGCATACTAACCTCAACATCACATTTCAACTCTTTTGGACAAGGTTTCACCATTAAAAACCTCTGCAAGAAGATGATAGATGATAAGTTAGAGCATACGTCATTGGAAAAATTAAATAAGGTGCAGCGTGGCATATTCCCAGAAAGTCAACATTGTGGAGTAATCTTGCTCATGTTTTCCTTTTTCTTTTTCTCACCTTTTCTGGGCCCCTGGTTCATGTTCAGATTTCAAGTATTATAAGAAAGAGACAATAAATTTAAACAGAAATTCTCATAAGACATGAATACTACCTGCCGAAAGGGCTTTTCTGGAGTCCTCCAAAATGCCTATCAACACAAAAATATTCGTAGAGCAACATATGAGATTTAGATCCAAAAAACCAGAAAATTATTCACTATGAGGATGCAAATAGACTTGTATTATATTCACCTGTTCAAAATACAGGACATTTGAACCGTCCACTAGTTCTGCTGCCGGGCATGTGAGCATTCTGCGAAAATTATAGATAAAAATGATATGCATTTATGAGTGGCTTTCTTCTCCAAAACAATTGAAGAAATTAAATTCGGTCATCACCCTCCCTTTTCTCCTTCTCAAACGGAAACTAACTATAATCTGAAACTTCTGGAAGTAAAATAGGCAAAACAGAAGTTGCTAAATTACAGATAATAGTGTCAGTGCCCATCAGAAATTGAAAATAATGAATAACATACCTAATGTTGAAATAATTCTCCGGGTCTCTGGATGCCTGCTCTTTTGAATACTACACCAAAATGTTTTTAAAAATTAAGCACAAACATAAAGAAAGGGATCATTTAGCGAGCACATATACGCACAACAAACAAGTACCAGTAAAGAATGCAAATATAAATTTCACCAAAAAAAAAAAACAGAGAGAGAGAGTGCAAACACAGGTAGACGATTAACCTTTTCGCCGGTGAGGGACTGAGAGACAATACGAGCATGGTCCCAACGTGTGGTAGACTTACTTAGCCGCTTCACCAGAAGAGCACCGCCTAGGAGAAATAGAGTCTTCACCACCAGTCCCCGAGCACGGTTCCATCCATTGGAATCGTTTGAATCCGAATCTTTAGACATGTAAAATGTGTCCTATACAAATAATAATCCTCGAGATTGATGAATCATCTATATCTTGTTATTCTTAACGCATCAATCATCGTCTTCATCTTCACCCAAATTTCTGTTAATTCCCACGACGAGAAGACGGAAGCACAAAAAGAATCTAGAAACTTTGCAGGTGAAGCAGAAGACAGTTTAAGAAGCAGGACCAAAGGAACTCGTCAAATTGAGGTTAACGCGAGTAGAAGCATAGGGAGGGATTGCAGTCTAGCAGCTTCGACAATTTTCGATTGCCTGAGAAAGGTTCTGGCTCACCATCCAGCGATAGAGGCCCGGACCTCAACTTTCTGTCCGATTCTTAACATTTTATTAATTTATTGGGTTAAGAGGTAAAATAGGTTGGGAAAGTTTTATTAATGGGCAATTTTACTTAAAAATTTTTAAAACAGGGCGATTTCTTTTTTACCATATCTTTGTTAATTTTTACTATTTGTTGATTAAAAATACTAACTTCACAATTTACATATTATCTATTTTATTTTTATTAAGACACAAATTTACCTCAAAAATCTATATGTCATCTAATTCATTTTTTTCTGCCCGTTATTTCCGTTAATTTTTACTGTTAGTTGATCAAATATGTTAATTTTACCATCCACATGTCATCTACGTCATTTTTTATTTTTGTTAAAACACAAATTTGCCTTAAAAACTGTCATCTAATTAATTTTTTTAAAAAATTAAATTTAGACTTTAATAAAAATAATGTGAATGATATGTAAACTATCACCTCAGTATATTTAATCAACCAACAGTAAAAATTAACGGAGATAACAGCATTTTGCCCCTCTTTAAAGCTTTCGAGACAAAATTAGAGGGACAATTTTGCCCCTTAACCATAATTTATTTATTGGATCTCACTATAATTAACCAATGTGAAAAGTACCACTTAATTGAAAAAACTCATCTATTAAAAATATAATATAAAAACCTCTAAAATTTCAATCCAAATAATTAAATCAGACTCTAACAAGTAACATTAACCTCTAAAAAAGGTTTAGTCCTTTTCATTTAAAATACATTAAATAAGAACTACTAAGTATTTGGTTATTAAAATTAATAAATTATAGACCATATTTGCATCAAGTTATATACATCCATTGCATCAAGTTTTTCAATCATATGTGACAGTGTGTTTTATTTTTTCATGAGTTTATATTTAAATAATAATAATTCAAAAATAGAACACGTGGTCACATATATTTTCCATGAATTAAAACCCAAAGCACAAAATGTTTGCTGTCCATTATGCAATACATATTATAAGACAATTTGCTATTACAATGCTACCATTTTGTTGCTTGTAGCTCGTTATGACTTTGAGAGAAAGAGAGAGGAGTCGTGAGAGCAAACCCCCGGCGTCGTCGTTGGAGGAACTAGATGTGATAAAGAGGAGTAGGAAAAAAGTTCAAAAGGAAGGAGAGGAAGAGGGTTTCTCTGGTAAGCAAAGTCTAGTGCCGCAAGTTGAGGATTGGATGAGTGATGAAGAACCTGTTGCTGCTAATAATCTGTCTTGGTCTCCTAAGAAATCATACAAGGATGCTTGTGTAGTTGAGGATAATGAAGTTATAATGTCAGAGGATGATGAAGATTGGTGGAAAGGAGATGATTGAAATACAAGAATTGAGGTTGAAGATACTGAGCGAGGCCCAAATATTCAAGTTTTACTAGAATATAGGCAACAACTTGCAAAGAAATGGTCCCTTTCTTTGATTGTCATATTATTAGGAAAAATGGTGCGGGAGGATTTGTTAGTAAGGAAGTTGCAGTAGTTATGGGGACGCAAAGGAAAAGTAGAAATGATGGAGATTTGGGCGGGGTTCTTTTTGGTAAAGATGGGTTTTAGAGATGATTATGAATATGTGTTGACAGGCGATCCATGGGCGTATATGGATCATTATCTTACAATTTAGGAATGGGAGTCAGGTTTTGATCCAGATGAAGGTAAAGTCTCAAATATTGCCGCTTGGGTTAAGATACCAAAATTTCTTGTTGATTTATATGATAAAGGGATATTGTTTTTTTGTAGGAAGCTAAATAGGAAAGGTCCTAAAAGTCGATAAGAATACTACTAATCAAACAAAGGGATGCTTTGCTCGTATTTGCGTTGAAGTCGATTTGAAGAAACCTTTACTGCCATCTTTGTTAATTGATGGGAAGGACAAAAAGATTGTGTATAAAGGGTTACATTTAATTTGTTTTAGTTGTGGTAGGTACGAGCATGATTCAGATCATTGTTCAAAAAAACATGTTACTACTTCGGAGTCAAACCAACCATTAAAGGAGATTTCAAAGTTGAATGGGATGTCAGGTTCAACATCGACTATGGCTAAAACGAGTCTAGAATTTGGTGAGTGGATGGTGGCAACAAGGCGGAGCTGGTAGCCACGAGGGTCTAGTTATGGAATGGTCTATTCAGGAAAAGATGGTGGGCGTGATTTTCAGCAAGATTGGGGGCTAATAGTTCGAGATTTTTGTCTTTGCATGATGATATAGGTGGGGATCAAGGAGAAGTTAGGGGAGTCCAATTTAAACGGGATGTAGATTGTGATGTATAGGGTAGGGAGGGTCAACGTGTTGCAATCTCAAAGAATTAGAATTTTAATGCACGTGGTGCTTATTTAAGGAATAAAAAAATGTTGAAGTTGGTGGAACCCCATATCAAAAAGTGGGCCGTATGAATGGAGTGGTGATCCTAATGGATGCCTACTTGCAAGTTAAAAACAAAATGGCAATTCATGGGTCCGGTGTCAATGAGTTGCTCAATTTATTAGCAAAGAGAGGCATGTGTTTCAAGGTAGTGGAAGGCAAAGATTTAATTAATGATCATGGCTCATCAAGCTCAATGTCGCGGGTTGAGTGCTTGGATCAACAAGGAAATAAACAATTCTTAAAGGTTATTTCTTCTTCCCTTAAACCAAATGCATCTAATCCTATTGACCGTGATGCATTTGATGGGGTGGGCTTGGAAATAAGGAATAATCTGTTAAGTGTTAAAGAAAATGATGATGTTCGTGGCAGCAATAAAGGTCGTATTGGCCATTTCTGTTGAGTATTTGTGACGTTATTTTCTCCATTATTTTAATATTATAATGATTGTAATGGCATGGAATATAAGGGGTGCGGGTGGTGCCTCATCAAGACGATTATTTTGTGATATGTTGAAACATTATAAAGTCAACATGTTTGCTTGATTTGAACCTAGGCAATTTGGTCCTAGAGCTAATCTTATTGCTCAAAAACTTGGGTGGAATCAACTATTTGTGGTGTAGGCAAGAGGTTTTAGTAAAGGTACTTGGTTATTTTGGGATTCATTGGTCAATATCTCCATTATTTCTTATGGAGATCAATTTGTCATTTTATGGTAAATGATGGTGGCATAGATGAATGGCTTCTAACTTTTGTTTATGGAAATCCTAATACTTCTTCTAGACGTCAACTCTGGGAATCTCTTTCAGATGTTCAACGTCTGGTAAGGGGGAAGTGGGTGGTAATGGGTGATTTTAATACAATCACTTGCCTTGAAGATAGATGGAATAGGAGTGTATGGTTGAGTGCTGGAGTGGATAGGTTTTTTTGTCAATTGGGTAAATGATATTGCCATGATTGACATTGGTTTTCGAGGTCCAAAATATACATGGGGAAACAAAATTTGTCAAAGCAGGATTGATAGAGTACTGGTGAACAGTTGTTGGCACGAGACTTTTATGAATGCTCGGGTAACACATTTGCCAAAATTTAAAAGTGACCATTGTTCAATTCTGATAGAATTGGAGCCTGGCTTAGCTAGGGGAAGAAGACAATGACCTTTTAGATTTTTTGCTCCATGGGTGATGCATGAACAATTTTTGGTATTTGTGAAGGAGAATTGGCAGATGGATATGAATTGGTGTGATGATGTTTGGGCTTTCATAAATAAGTTAAAGGTATGGAATAAAGAAATCTTCGGGAATTTAATTTTTCTCAAAGAAAGATTGTATAGGCGATTGGATGGTATCAATTTAAAAATCACAAGGGTTATCATATTTAGAGAAATTAAAAGTGAGTTATGGGTTGAATTGGAGGAGATTCTTGCACGTGAAGAGGTTAAGTATTCGTGATCAAACTGGTATATTCAGGGTGACCGTAGTACTTGTTATTTTCATACTATAGCTAATGGGAGACAGAGATGGAACAAAATTGAAGCTTTACAACTTGATTCTGGAGAATGGTCTTATGATACTGCAGAAATCAAGAGTATGGGGAGTAAATTTTTTGAGAGCCTATAAACTAATGATAATATATATTCAGGTTCTCTTTAATTTAGATGTTCTTATTTGGCAATTGATAATATGCATTTGAATTTATTGGTAAGGCAAATACAAGAGGGTGAGATAAAGAGAGCTTTATTTGATATGGGGTCCCTTAAAGCCTTAGGTCTTATGGTCTTAATCCTCTATTTTATCAGAGTCAATGGGAATTGTGGGATCATTAATAATTGACATAGTGAATATGGTTTTTGATAATCCACAATAGGTTCGTAATATTAATGAAACACAGCTTGTACTTATGCCTAAGATTGAGCATCCTCAGACGATTCATGATTTTCCCCCTATTAGTTTATGTAATGTGATTTACAAAGTTATGATGAAGGTGATTTCTAATAGGTTGAAGCCTATTATGCCATTGGTAGTGGCACCGAATCAATGTAGCTTTGTGTAGGGACATCAGAGTGTAGATAACATAATCCTTGTTAAGGAGATTATACATTCCATGAAGAATCTTAAAAAGCGTCAAGGGTTTATGGCAATCAAAATAGATTAGGAAAATAGATTAGGAGAAGGCTTATGATTGTGTCTAGTGGAGTTTTCTTTTTGAATGCTTACAGTCTCTTGGTATACTAGGATTTTTTTTATGATATGATTAAAAATTGTGTTTCTACTCTAAGTATGCAACTTCTTTGGAATAGGAAAGCAGCGGATGTATTTCATCCTTCCCGTGGTGTTAGATAGGGTGATCCCTTTACCTTTTCGTTTTTATGATGGAAAGATTGAGTCATTTAATTTAGGCTACTGTAGATGAAGGAGATTTGTGTCCTTTTGAGTTATCAAGGCATGGTACTAAGATTTCCCATGTTTTCTATGCGGATGATCTTATCTTATTTACGAAGGTAGATTTGGAGCAGGCAGTAGTAATTAAGACAATTTTGGATGACTTTTGTGATATTTCTGGACAAAAGGTAAATGCCACTAAGTCCCATATATTTTTTTCCAAGAAAGTGAATCATGTTAAGTGTAAAGAAATTAGCGATTTCTTGAGTTTTACCCCTACTGCTAATTTGTGTAAATACTTAGGAATGCCTATATTGCATGATCGTGTCTCATCTTCAACATTTAAGTTCATTCTGGATAAAATGGATGCTCGTTTGGCAAATTGGAAAATCAATATGTTATCTATGGCAAGTAGACATACTCTAGTTTTGTCTATCACATTATCTATGCCATCTTATGCAATGCAAATTACTTCTTTGCCTTTAGGTACATGTAAGGAAATTGATAAAAGAAGCTAAAATTTCCTTTGGGGTAGTAATTCAAATCACAAGAAATCACATCTAGTGGCTTAGGAGAGGGTATGTTTGAAGAATGATGTGGGTGGGTTGGGTTTGCGTCAAGCTCATTACCAAAATCAAGCTTTTATAACTAAGCTGGGGTGGCCTTTAATTCATAAACGAAATTCATTGTGGGTCAAATTTATGAGAGAAAAGTATAAGGCGGGGAATGATATAATAACAAAAGTTGAGAAAATGAGATATGAATCATCTACATGGAGGGGCATTCGGACTATGTGGTAGCCTGTTTTAAACAGTGTTTCGTGGAGAATAGTGAATGGAAAAAAATATTCTTTTTTGGCAAGATAATTGGTTACCAAATTTTAAAAAAAATTAGAAACATTAGCCCTTCAGCCTTTGCAAGACAATGTTCATCAATAGAAAATTTCTGACTGTTTAGATGAGGGGGGTCATTGGGTGTGGAGAAAATTTGAGCATATGTTACCTTCGCATGTTTTATTGGCTATGCAATGAGTTAAAGTGCATGATTCCAAAAGCGCAGATTGGCTAGTTTAGAGATGGTCCAGTGATGGTGGTTTTATGTTAAAATCGGCTTATTATTATTTAACAAGGGAGATTTATTCAAATGGAAAGGGACCTTAGAAGTTGATTTAGAAGTTGCAAGTTCCACAGCATTATCGTTTATTCTTATGGCTTTGTATTCATGGAAGGCTTTTGACTAATTTGAATCATTTCTATAGAGGTTTTCACCATTCTGGTTTATGCAACTATTGCATGAATGGACATGAATCTATTTTGCATGTGTTGAGGGAT
>JBAGKO010000010.1:30970918-30984623 GCA_037177275.1 Acacia concinna
CTTTATCTCAATTAGTATTTAATTGATGTGAATTACTATAAATTACATAGATTACTATTGCAGGTGGGCCTTGGCGCAACTGGTGGGTGCGCTGGTTTTCCGCCCCCAAGGTCAAGGTTCGAACCCTGGAAATAGCCTCTTGGCAATAATGCTAGGGTAAGGCTGCGTACATATGGGGTTTCCTTTCCCTGAGCCCGCGATTGTGCGAGAGCTGCTTGGCACTGGGGTCCACCTTTACATAGATTACTATTGTTGGGAATGTCTGGTACTTGAGCCCTCAAGTTTATATCTGTGTGTAAGCTTGGAGGAAAGGTGACATTAGCTATGCATTCTTATACTTGTAAGTCTTATATTTTGATAGTTTTGCATGGCAAAAACTGTTCCAAGGTCGTCGTAGCCCATTGAGGGCTTGATATGATTCATGATATGCAAATAACATGTTTACAATTAAAATGGAGTTGAAACTATATCTAATGTACATTGAAACTTTCATGCATGCTTGAGTGCATTAGAACTTGTTTGTATCTTGGTTAGAGACTTTTCAAGAATGTTTATGTATAAGGAAAATTGTTCGTTATTTACTTAGAATTTTTTCAAGCATACTTGTGTGCGAAATAATATTAGGACTGTATTGGGAACATTGTTAAAGTACTTTGATCTTTCAAGTGTGCTTGCATGTGATTCTTGCATGATCTTGTGATGCACTCAGAGTTGAGATTGGATAGTTAGGTTAGAACAAAAACTATACCAACATATCTCTAGTACTCCACTACCACGAGGTATGTCATCACTCTGTAAACAATGGATGGCACATGAAGGGCACCATTCCCTCTACTTTCCTTTGGATGAGACTATAATGGAGTATGGGGAATTCGGACACTTCCTAGGCTTGTCCCTTAAGGAGGGAACCATAGATCAATCTTGAGCTCTATACCTTTAGCAAGGTATATCTCATAATTTAGGGAAGCTTGGACACAAGCCAATAAATGAGATACTTCCCAATAGGTTTGTGCTTATGCCCATGGTTCCAATCGGCTCTATAAGGTTGAACAGGAATTATAAGGGAGGCCAGGCCTTAGCATCACATTTGTATGTCACTGTGTATGCATTATGATTTGTTGCATCTTTTGTGAACTATGTTTTGGAATTGGTCTGCACAAGAATTGCAAAATGCCATGCATGTTATGAGAAATGTTATGTTATAAATGAATGGTTTTTGAAAGGTTTTGCAAGTGTATAATTGGATGCCAACTATTATTAAAAAGTTAGATCTCATATGTTACATTTTACCATTTTCAGGTGAGGGCTTGAATAAGAAGCAGGGGGACACACTGGAGGAGTGAGCTTGCTGGCTCTATCTTCTCCCTTGTTGGCGTGGCATATGCCTGATCATGTTGCCTTTATGCTTTTAGTTGCCATGGCCTAGGATTTCTACGTCAAAATTATACTTTTTATGAAACTTGATTTATCTTAATGCCTTTTGATGATTTTGAGGCTTAAAGGATATTTAGTAACTCAACTGACTATTGAGATATTCATTGGGCTAGGCCCTTATTTTGGAAATTTGTGATGTGATAGGTGAATAAAATGATGTGTTAGCAATAAGACTATTGATGAAATGTTGGGCTGAGCCCATTTCTACGTGTGATTTCCTATCTGGTGGAATGTGTGCGGTCTGGTAAATTATTGTGTACATATAAGCTTGGGCATGTGGATTTTCTATGTATGACCCAGGCTCAAAGTGCCCCAAGTCCAATTTTATGTTTCAGATCCCAATAGTTATCACCGCCATGTTTTAGCAAAATGGTTCAAGTATACAAGTTGAATGGAAAAGGGCGTTACACACAGCAGACTCCACAAGTGTTCTATCACAAAAGGAAGCAAATTGTATATATAAGCACTACCTTGCAGCGTGAAAAAAAGATGCTGCCTGGTGCAAGTTCAGGACCAAGAACAGCAACAATAGCATTTACAAGGCGAGCAACTCCTTGTTGAATGTCAACTAGTCCATTTTCATCAGATAGAAGAATGTCCATAGCAAGGCCAAGGGTTGCCTGGGAAGACAATCAGAAAGAACTGAATAAGGATTTGCGGATTTTAGCAGAATAACCAGAATATGTTTTCTCTAATGTTAATTCTTTTTACTGTCGTAAGAGAGCAAGAGATGATGAAAACCGGATTACTACACTAATCAAGGCAAACGAAAAGGATAGTAAAGAACTAAATGAAACACATGAATCAATCAAGTGAGATCACAATGAAAGAGTTACATTGGTTAACTCACATAATTTTTTGAATGAAATAACCACTCTTAACATTGCAAATAGTCAGCCAAACATTACCAGTTTTATTTGTAACATTAGATCATATATATTGATCACAAGATTCTGGCATCTGAAATTGAATACCTGGACATGAGAAACATAGGACAAGCCAGCAGCTTCAATAGTCAAAAGAAGCCCATGCATAGACCAGATCTGTAGATTAGCAACTGAACTTTTAGCCAGTGAAGAGATGGAGCTCACTGTTGCAGGCACTAAAGTTGACAGTGCAATCCCTCCTGCACTGCAGTCAAGATATATAAGATGAACATTGTTATGAAATATAAGGAAATATGAAAAAGAGATCAACTTAAGAGTTAGGATTGTGGACTTGCTTTAGGATGTTATAAATTGACTCCAATATGTAAGCTTACTGTTGATAAAATGAGACAATGCTTCAGAATAAGGAAAAATATGTCCCAAACTAAAATCTTCCCAGAGTCCTATTTTCAGCTGTTACCCAATTTCAAAGAAATTTGCCAGATATTTATAGCTAGTTTGTGCATCCTCTTTTGGCTTAGAACTGAACACTTCCCCCTGCCTAACCTTCCCCCTTGGGGGGAGGAAGTTAGTCTAACTTTTGGACATCAACCATTGACTGTATATTTGAGTAAGAACTATGCTCAAAGTTGCAAACACATTTTTAATTGATTAAATTCTACCAGTGATTTGAAAAACAAGGAAGATGCCTATGGGGATAGAATCATAAACAACTTCACACACACACACACAGACAAGAACTAAAGAAACTGCTCAACTAAACTTTCTTTACGTAAAGACATCAAAACTATCAACTGGTATTTCAATAAAGAACCTGTGATGAATGCAGCCAAGTGCAAAAGCAATTGATCCAGCATAGTTGGAATCAGTTGCTACATTCAAGTCTCCAAGTAGTGATCGAGTCTGTTTGCCACCATGATAGGTAAAAAACAATTACAACAGATAGCAGCTGCTTTTTCAGTCATGAAAAATGATAAACGTCTAAGCTTGTTCAATAAATCAAGTTTAGAAAGAATTTGTTGATTAAGAAAAACTATTACAATAAGAGTTAGTTCGTCAAGACAAGTTATTTTAAAAGGAATCAGTTAATTATCAATAAAATATCACAAGTAAACATGACAACGCAAAAATGTAGCTTGGACAACAAGGCTGAAAACTGAAAACTGAAAACTGAAAAGTGAAGAACCTTACCATTCTTGCAGTGAAAATATCATTTCCAAGTCGAGCTAAATAACCAAGACCTTCTGCCGATGCTCTACGCTGTGATGCACAGATGTCTCCTTCCACTAAGATACCCTTAAATTAGAATTTGAAAGAGATAAAAGTTAAATGCAACAAAAGGAAATGACAAAGACAATCATCTAAAGAAATATTTCAACCAGCCCAAGATAAATTAATCAATGACTTGTTACCTGAAGAATAGATTGTGCTAATCCCAGAATATCCTGTCCTAATGTTTGCGGCCGTGAAAGTAAGGACTAGAAAACAAAATCATTATATCAGCCCATGTTCTAAGTTCAACAACCTACTAAGATAGTGCCAAAAGATTAATCAATAGCACCTTGAAGCCTGCAAGTAAACCCACGCAGGCATTGGTGACACTTGCAACATGCCAGTGTTGTTTTTTCCCAGATTTCAAACACTGATCAATAATTCCGAGAAGCGAGAGCACACCACCACTATTCTGAGATAGAAAGATTCATATAATGTCAACAACAATAACACTGTTTTCTCAAATCTTCTACAATATGCCTAGGCTGACTCATTCACTGCACCTATGTACCTGAGAAGCAAACATAGTACCAAAGAAGAGAAGCATCTGATTCACCAAAGTCTTGCTTATTGTCTCCGGCTTCAAGGTCAAAGTCAGGTTAGTAGAGAACAACCACATACAAAGAAGAACAAGGTACCAAGACAGCCAAGAAAAGGCAACCAGAAAAAAAGTAGATAAGGTAAATCTCCGACCATTTTCAGCACTAAAGAGATGTTTTAACTCACTGCCTTGTTATGCTAGAAGCTATATAATGTTAAAAAAATCACTTAGAGAAGGCCAAGGAGTGATTAAATTACTTCAACTTCTTCTCAGGATATGAAATGTAATTATAGTTCAGCCTAAATATTTATTCGTTGTTAGGTCTATAATCATTTTAAGATCAACCCACTCAGTGCTCCGGCTGAACAGTGAGTGTGTGCCCTCCTGATTTGGAGCCGCTACTCACGGCATGCTTTAAGGTGTAAGAATTCTAAGATTTTATGACAGTGTAGTTTATGCAGCAATCTAGTATAATTGGTTTGGTCAGAGAGGAGCACGTATTTTAAATAATATCTTTCCCCTTTTTTCAGTCTTTAATTGAGGAGAAGAGAAGGGAAATTCAAACAAATGTGGTCAAGCAGTCCTCTAAATGAGAGAATAAATGAAGAGGATGCATGCGATAACCACAGAATTGTCATAGTGATCAAGAAATATATAAAAGAATAATACCTGAGGAAAGCTAGAAAGCTCATTCTCCCAAACACAGGGCATAAGTCCATCTTTCCCACCTTGAAATGCACGAAGCTCATCTTCAAACCAATCCCTATTAATATATAATCAAAGAACAAGTCAATAAAACTAAGCCAGCCACCTGCTAATAACAACTACTTATTGAGGCACCTCTACTGAGATTTAGTGAACTTAAAAAAAAAAAAAAAGTCTTGTCTTGAATAAAACAATTACGCCCCTTAATTTAGCTCTTTGTACATTAGTCTTCCATCTTTTGATTGCTCTCATAAAGAGGAAATTAATTATTTCATTACATTTTATTCTTGTAGTTACAACCTAATTAATAATAGAAGAACATTGATGGTCCTTGCACGAGAATGCTAGATCTTTTACATTGGTGCCTTGATGGTGGCCAAGGACTCGCCCTAGCCATTGGTGGTCAGAGTGAACTGATGACCACCTCTGATACTTTTAGGATGCAGCGAGAAAAAGGAGGAGAGACAGCAAAACAGAGAAAAAGAAGGAAATAAGCAAGACAGATAATGTTAAGGAAATATAAGTTGAGTGAAACAAATAAGAGTGTCAAAATGTTTCACAGATTTAAGTACTTCCTTTTAATGTACTCTCTTCTTGGCGGTTACTTCAGAAACATAGGAGATATTACCAGTTTGAGTAGGTTAGAAATTATGGGTAAAAATTCAAAAGTGATCTAAATGGATTGAAAGGATACATTGAGTCCAACTCATATATCAATTCAATACAAACAAATAATTAATATGAAAGAAAATAGAAGTCATGAAAAGGCCATCTCATTTGAAAGAAGGCCATGTGTCCGTTTGAATTAGCTTTTACTCTTTATAAGATAAGTATGTGAGAGAAGTTTTGTCTCGGCTTACGGAAAGAGCTTAAAAAAAGGGCTTTTTTTGCCTAAACAAACACCCCCTATAAATGAGTAAGAAACTACTTAACAGGGGAAACAACTACAACAAACAGACACAGGATTAAGATTCAAAAATCTGCTCTCTCTCATGGAGAGAAGCAGGGCAGAAGGCCTCAAACACTTTAACATTATAAATCCAGCACCAAACCTCTATCCTGGGCTGAACTGTTTGCTTCACTTTTTTCCATTTCCAAAAAGCCCAAGCCCAACAATATTTCTTTGTAAAAGTAATAAAGCAAACCAAGTGATCATCTCAATTCCAGAAAGTCAAGTTAGCCTCTGTAGAAAACCATTGAAATTTATGCTAAGATATCTTAAAAAGAGATCCAATGGTGATAAAATGAAGAAGAGACAGCAGCGTAGCTCATTTACTTATAAAAAGGATTTTCTCATTTTGTAAACAAGATAGGAGATCCCTTTATATTTTAACTAACCTCAAAGGCAGTTTCCTTGTAAATTATCAAAGTAAAACACATAGTATGTAGGATGTAAAATCATAGAACAGCCAGTTAGACACCTTCCAGGAATCCAAGGACCCAACCATGCATCTCTCTTGTCCAACAGCAACCTCAAGCAAGAACTCTCTTCGCACCCTGATGCATGCCTTATTTAAAAAAGAAATAGCAAACATTCAAGTCAATCAAACATGTATAAAAAGTTAAGAATTTCAAGGACATGAAAAGAAAATGCATCAGTCATCATTTGACTATTGTTTAGAACAAGATTTTATTATTGCCCAATAGTTTAACAAGATTATAGTCAACACAAAAAGGCTAGCCATAAAATGAACAGCATTATATTTTGTTGCAACAATGATGGAATATTAAAAGGTATAGAGCATTTAAATTTGTCAAATTAATCAGGACAAGAAAAGAACTCCATAGCCATCATTCTATGTTTTCAAAAAATAAATAAATAACACTCAGATAGCACTAAAAATTCATTGCTTCCTAATAACTACAATATATGGAGCACCTGTTTCAGTATGAGGTTACTGTTTTTTGCTCAAGTATGAAGTTATATTAGGAATAAAAGCAGGTATACAACACTAAGGAGAAAAAAATCCACAAAAAAACAAATAATTTGACATAGAACTACATAAGAAAAGTGAAATAATATAACTGATCAATGAGGGAGAGTTGTCCCATTTGCAAGTCAGAAACATAGTAAGAAAACAACAACAAACCCTCTCTCACTAAGTGAAGTCAGCTATAGTGAATCCCTCAAAAACAATATTTAACCCCAGAAAACAAAATCAAAATGAAAGATAGATGCAAAGAAAAGACTACCTGAATGGAGTTGTGCATAGTTGAATAATTTGTGGGTGGTCACTTTTATATGACCCAGGATCAGGAAGCGATTGGTAGGCTATTAATGTTCTGATGGTAAAAATGTCCAATGCTGGCTTTACGTTAGGCAGTTCCTTGGCTCTTAAAAATATTACATATGATAATGCCCTGCTTATAACATATTACAAAAATTACTATCTAAGGTCAATAGGAAGTTACAGTTTAAAAAAAGATAAATGAAAAAGAACAAGAACAAGGTAGCTCTTGCGCAATGATAGATTTTAACATCAAAATCAGGAGACAACAATCCTAAACAAACATACCTACTGAGGTACATTAAAATTGGTTGAAGCAATATCCCGCCGCTCACAACATTACAAGACAAAAAGCATCTGATAAATGCTGTGAGAGCATCAACAGCTGCAGACCACACACTACAAAATGCAACAAGAAAAAACAGAGGCCCATGAAAGTTATTTAATCAACATCCATTTCGACAAAATAGAAATCTCATTATCAACTTAGACTTTCTTTTTATTATCAACTTCCTTTATATTCATCAGAATGGTAGTGAATTGGTCTGAAATTATGAAATTTACTGGCAAAGAATAATGCTTCACAACATTAAGGGGTGTCCTATGTGAATATACAGGAGGAATGAAAAGCTCTACATTAAAAAATAAAATAAAATTTATGGGACTAAACGTGACATATATCCATATGCGGACTCAGTCCAGAATGTTATAACATCCATTGACAAAGAATATTACGGCAACATTAAAATACCAGGAGACTAATTATTTCATATACAAACTGGGCCCTAATACTATCAAATGAATGGACAACACAGAGGATCGCAGTGAGGCTTTTAAGACCAATTAAAATAGACAATACTGACAGAAATACTTACTTTATTCTTGATATTAAATCCCCAGTTTGCCTAACTTCATTTTCTGGATTCCCAGTAAAAAGGGTAGCCCATAAGGAAAGAATATCAAAGACTTCCTCTTCAAGCTCCTGCAAGGGTGGAAAGACCCCATAATAAATAACCTATCAGAACAGTTTGATTCATTTACACAGATTCACATGCTAAGTAGCTGCCATGTTTCATTTTCACAAATCCTATGATTCTATGCTGAAGAACTTGCTCTTTTATCTCAGAAACCATAACATGCATCACAAACAGCAACTTCACAACCATTTTAGCTTCCCTTTTTTCCATAATATGGGATTTGGTTTGGATATTATTCATTGAATTTTCTTGTTCAATGAAGTTGCTAGAAACTACTTGCAACATAAAAGTTGTGAAGCTCAGAAACATTGCTTTTTTTTCACCCATAAAAATTAGCAAACTGGAAATTATCACAATCTCTATTCAGCAGGCGTTTTGTTTTTATAGCCTCACGAGCTTAAATGCTAAACTAGGTAATACTATTAATTTCCAATCTTCAAGCTGCAATCCATATCAACCTTGGATTTTTTGAGCTATTGATCATATATCAGGTACAGCTAGTTCAATTTTTTATCTTCAATCTTCCAAATCCCTAGACACGTGACATTAGCAGAAGAGTCTACTGCCACTGTCAGTAGCAATAGAACAGCACTACTGCAGAAATCCAAATGAGAGAAGAATTTGCATGCACGTGACCTCAAATTTTGCTTATCAATGTTCCAATGCCCTTCTAACAAGATACGGACTATGTGTTCCTCTAGTATGTACCCATCCAAATCTTAATTCATTTTCTCACCTCGACTTAAATTAAAGATTATCTCATTTAAGTCAGTCCCATTCAAAAACAAAAAAAACAACTCAAAAATTGAGTCTTTTAGTTGGACAGTACTCAACAAATTTAATATTATGATTTTTGCCAATTTAAAGATCTAAGAGCACCTCCCTATCTATGTGCACCATCAAATTTTAAAAATGCAGCTTACTTGTTCAAAACTTTCGTTGTAGCCAATTGTATCTAGAATTGAGTTTGGTTGTCTATAGCTTTTAGGGCCTATTTGAGAAAGAAGAGCAAGAAAATGAAGAACGAGAGAGGAAAAGATTCTTTCCCCTCCATTTCCTTTTCTCCCAAACACACCCAAGGTACTGGACTGGGATTCTCTCAAAGTGGACCTAGGCCCCACAATTAGGTGGGACCAACCAAAACCCTCCTTCTCTCTCCAGCTGAATCCTCCTACACCTAGAGAGAATCCTCTGGCTGTTTACAAGCCAGTACAACTTTCTCTTTTAGCCATTGCCATGGATCTTTCGTTCAGTTCATGAATTTTTACCTGAAACTTCCTTATAAGACATGCAGAGAGATTGGATTGCTGTGTGTTTTTCCTATATTAGTGTTGAGGAAGATGGACAATAAATGTAAAACTAAACCTATATTTTATAGACGGTCCCAAAAAGGAAGAGGATTGTGTTAAGCCCTCAATAGTCAACATAAAACATTGTCAAATCTCATATGGACATGGAAATTAGACATTTTTCAGTGTTGAGGAAGATGCCTTCACCTCATTATATATACCAGTTAGGTCCCATTGATAAGTTTATTCATTATCAGAAAAGAAATTTTCCTTTGTTTCTGAAGCAGATATTTTAAAGCTCTGAATTTCATGAATCTTATCTCCACTCAAAACAAATTACTGTCACAACAAATTAGCATGGATAATGTATACCTCATTGGTTAAAGAAGACAATAAAGACGATAAAAGCAACCACCCCGCTTCTTGTTCAACTATGGCTGCCACAGGATTTCGACTGTGTTCTGTCAACATTCTCTTTGAAACATCAAGCACTGATCTGGGCAACCTGCTTAAAGCACAGTGATGCTTATTAACGCAGCATACCAAAAAAGGACAATTATTCTGTCACTACCAAGTACAACAACTACAGTAAAAGTCAGACTGAAAAAAAGAAAAAAGAAAAAAGAAAAAGGAATGGCACCACAACGATAAGCATCTACAGAGCAATTGATTCAGGCAACAAAGTTAGACAAAAGAGATCATCAAGTACCTTAGTTGCAATATCCATAATGTCCTTCCATGAAGAAAACATTGCGTGGCAGTACTTATAACATATAAAAAGCATGCATAAACGCTAGAAACTATGCTATCAAATAGAAAAACACCATTACCGCAAAGTGATGAAGTTCCTAAATCTACTACGAGAGTGCTTCTTTTTCGGCGGCTAAACACATCATCTTGAAATCTCAATGAATACATGATCATAGTCTCATAGGACGATACATGTAGAAGGGAAGACCATTTTGAAATCACTTCGAAATCGTAACTTATCTAGCTTCAAATAAAACAGAAAAGGCAGTAAAGGAGAGCAGGACAAGTTACCTAGCAGGGTAACCAAGAGGTAATTTTGGTGAAATAGTTACCAAAGCTGCCAAGACAGTAGCTTGCCCGTGCAAAGAATCCAGCTCAAACTGCAAACTGCTTCCCTGCAGACAATGTATCAAACTAATTGATATGGTCAAGCTGCATGTTAATGGTCCCTCCCTCCCTATCTGGGTCTTCCAATAAAGTCAATTTGACTAAAGCAGTGACTAGTTGACAAGAAGCTTGTATTTGCCTCAAAAGCTGTCACATTCAGAAACCAAGAACAGTTGCACATTTTATATGGTCAACATGGCATGCTATCAGCTGATAGGATAACCGTTGGTAACATCCATTTAATAAGCTTTTCTTTTATAAGAAAAGGAAGTTTTATAGAAAGGGGGGGAATGCAAAACAGAGGACGATAGATCCTTCTCAAACAAAAGAACCGCCTGATAAGCCAATACATTGCTAACGTAATCACACAATACTAAGCAAAACCATTCACACGTTATTCCATGCCTTCATCACTTTATTAATAATAATAGAGATACAACTAAACTCCTACTGAGTTTACAACCTAACCCTCCATTTGTATGGGAAGAAAAATTGGGAGGAAAGCAAATGAAGAGAAAAGGAAACTAGAGAGAAAATGCTATCACCCCTTCTATTTGGATGGGCAAGCGAAAACAGGGAAGAAAGGAAATCAGCAAATATATGAATGGCTAAAATACCCTTAACCCTATGTCAAAATATATTATGTTTAAAATCAAATTCAATATCACAATGAAAAAAAGTTTATAGTAACATCATCAAATATTTTAAAATTAAATTATTTCGTAACAGTATATTATCATGTTATTATATTCTAAACACAGCTAACTTAGTAAAAAAAACATATTATTTTTCAAGGTAAGAAATAAAAATGGATGATTTTTAAAAATTAAAGATAATAAAAGAAAATAAATAAATTATAGATGAAGGATGGGAAGACACTAAACCATATACAGTTATACACCAAAGTGCCTGAAAAGACAGGGTTCTGGACCAGCTCTAATAAACAGTGTGAAATATGTCCTTTCTACGTTATTTTAATAATAACTATACCATTGAAGATCCAACTTTGCAATTCAGAAACACTGATACGCACAGAAGAGAGAAGAAAAAAGAGGTGGAATGGAGATGAGGTTTACCAAGGACAGAAGAGGAAGTTTTCTTCTCATTTTCTTTCCATCCGTGGAGAGAAAATTTGGGGTGATGGAGAGAAGATTTGGGGAGAAAATACAGTAGATGCCACACCCCATTTTATCCCCAACTAATCCTTCCTCCTTCTTTTCTTCCTCAATAAAAGAGGGGGAAACTTAATTCTCCCCTTACTTTCCTCCCTAGTATTCTTTTCTCTTGATTTTCTCTCTATCGAAACAGGGGTAATAGATTTCTAATTCTTTCTTTTTGGTGAAACGGATTTCTAATTCTGGTTATACCGTAATAATATATTTTTCTAAGACCAATTTGAACTACATAATCAAATCACATGCATGCGAAATAAGATATAGTATAAATATTTTCTTTTACCTTTTCAAAAGATAAACTTTCCCTTAAAGCAGTAAGAGTGGTAACCCCGTACGAAGTTAACCCACCAACACAAGTTGGATCAACTTCAGCCAATGCACGTAATGCCAAAGCAGCCTCTATGCGAACCTAACCAAATATTCAAACAGATATTATGAGAAAATATGAAACAAAAGCTTAAATATAAGAATACTGCTATAACACCATCTTGAGGACAATAAACGGAAATACAAGTGAAACAGTTTCAACTAAAACTTTCTTGATACAAGAAAAACTTATTGAAATCACAGGGACACAGGATTAACCAGGATTCTTACCAAACTGACAAATCTTGAACATAGAAAAGCATTAGTTTCAAAACCCCATGGAGTTGAAGTTAGGTATCAAGTAACAAGTCATACCCAAATCTTCCGATAAAAAAACCAATAGACTAATAACTTCAACGAAGCCAAGGCCCACCACTACCATGTGCTTATATTTAATATAAAAAGAAAGGAGGCAATGAGCATCACACTCTTGCCTTCTTCATCACAATGTGCCCTAATTCCATGTGAACAAGATAGTCAACATTAAAACATCAAGTGTACTAACATGCAAAAAACTATACCCCTTCCGGTCCTAAATATAAGAGTTAGACAAGAAGCCTACATTGGTCTTAAATATAAAATCTCAATCCACTTTAACTCCCAAATTTAAAATTTTTCCCCAAAGTGGCCTTATTGATTGCACACAGTAAGGAGTTAGTATATCTCAAGAGACCATTTGATTCAACCTCCGAATAAAAAATGTGTGTGCTTGTGTAGCTCCCATGATTTTACTTTGCTCACTCAATGTGTGAAAAACATTACGAGTTTTACATCCATCCCACAATGTTAAATGATCATATGATAGACACAGAAAAACTTTCCGGAATGTCTCAATGTCCTACTCAAAACCACTATATTTTATAGGGTTAAGTAACAAATTTACCCCAGAAGTATAGGCCTTAGAGTAATATTGCCCTGGAAGTTTTTTGTGTCTCAATCTTGCCCTGGAAGTTTTAAAACAGAGCAACGTTGCCCATCCGTTAACCTAAAGTTAAGTTTGACCTTTAACTTTGACTTTGATAGTTGATTTTGACTTTTTTTTATTTTTAAGGCTTACATGGATGATGACTCAACTAAGGTTTTAATTCAGGTGGCAGTGGATAAAAATAAAAAAACAAAAACAATCCACATCTACCTACTGATATTCATTTATTATCTATAAATCACTCTGATGTGACAGTTCTTATGTCCAACCTCAAGTAAGTTAATCATTTTTTTTATTTCTTTAAAATAATAAATTAATATATGTGGATATATGTCAATTTTTTTATTTTTCTTTTTTATCCATTGCAACCTGAGCTAAAACCTTAGTTGAATCATAATCCACATGAACCTTAAAAATGAAAAAAAATTAAACTTAACGGTCGATGTGCATTTTTGCCTCACTTTAAAATAAAAAAAGTTAAACTTAATGGTCAAAATGAGGCAAAAATGCATATTGACTGTTAAGTTTAACTTTTTTTATTTTTAAGGCTTATACGGACGATAACTTAGTTAAGGTTTTTGCCTAGGTTGCAGTGGATAAAAAGAAAAAAAATCGACATCTACCCACAGATATTAATTTATTATTTTAAAGAAATAAAAAAATGGTTAACTTGCTTGAAACTGGACATAGAGAACAGTCACATCAAAGTGATTTATAGATAATAAATGAATAACAATGGCTAGACGTAGATTGTTTTTGTTTTTTATTT
>JBAGKO010000010.1:31016448-31029427 GCA_037177275.1 Acacia concinna
TGCTTCATGTTTACAAGGTGTTGTTAATATTAAAGCTTGTTTAATTAAATGCATTGGAAAATATTGTTCTAAAAAATATAATCCTATTATAATATCACAGGATGGTTCATTATACTGATTCAATTCTTTTATTAAAAGTTCATATTCTCCTATTTGTATTGGTATATTATGTGCTTCTAATTTTATTGTATGAATTTCTCTTCCTACACTTTCCATTCTTAACATTGCTTTTTTCTTTTTCCATAATTCAGGTGGTAAAACATTATATTTTGTAACTGTTAAATTTGCTCCTGTATCTATTAAAGCATGATATTTTCTTGATCTATATTTTTTGTAATTAATTTTTATTAAAGCATAAAATAATGGTCTACTCATAATTTTGGTATTATTATAGTTTGATAATTTATTGTTATTAATATTCTATCTTGTTGTATTCTATAGGGTCTTACATTATTTAAGAAATCTTTTCCTAAATTTAATTTGTATATATTGTTAGTATTTTCTTCTACCCATAATTTTATATTAATAACATTATTTTTATTAAATCTTATAATAGATTATGACTTAGTTTCTTCTCCTGCTATTTCTAAATAGTTTTCAACAAATTCTAATTCTATAAAGCTTTTTTCATTATTTTGATCTATTAAAGTTATTATTTTCTGCCATATTGCTTCTTTTTTAACTTCCATATTTATAAAATTTCTTTCATTAGATAAATCTAATCTTCTAGTTCTAGGTCTTATTTGTGCTAAGTTAGAGTTTATTGGTATTTCTGCTAATAAATTTCTTTGGTATTCATCTTCTTCCCTCTGACTATTACTTCTTATTAATCCTCTTCTTGTTTATAAGTTACTTATGCTTCTTCTTGGTGAGTTTAATTCTATTTTTAAGGATGGTGTATTTATTCTTAGCATTCTATGTTCTAAATTATTATTACTTTGAATTCTTCTGAGATTATTAATCTCGGGATAATTTATTGTTCTATCTAATTCTATTTGTAACTTTGTTGGTATTGTTATATTTGTAGGGTCTAGAGGTATTTCTTTTAATATAGGCATGAAATATTTATCTATTGATATTCTTCCATGAGATCTTTTATATATTTTATGTTCATTAGTAAATACTAATCCTATCATTGTAGTTATACTTATTGTTCTTGCTCCTTCTAACATTTTTATTCCTCCTAAATTATGATATATTATTATAGATTTATTCATATATTCATCAGCTCTAGATATAACAAAGTTTGTATTTAAAGTAAATTTTAATTTTTGATAAATCATATTTCCTATTAAAATTCCTAATATACTATCCTTCTTCTATTATATTCATCATATAAAATTTGTAATTTTCATCTTCTATTTCAGAATTTTCAAATTCATCTTCGAATTCATATTCTTCATTATCTTCACTTATTTTTAACTTATATATTTCTATTTCCGGACTTTCTATTTCACTATAAGCAGTTTCATCAAATTCCAAACGTTCTAATTCATATTCAAAAGCTTGTTCCAATATTTTCATTACTTTCTTATTTCTTGGTTCTGGGCAGTTTGTACTTATATGTCCTATTTGGCCACAATTATAACATCTACATTTTTTTAGGCCTTTCGTTATAATTAATCCTTTTCTTTCCTTTCTTAAAATATTTCCTTTAAATTTTTTCTTTAGGATATTTCTTAAATCTATATTTCTTTTTCCAAGTATTTCCTCTTCTCCTTCTTTTTATTCTTTTTGTATTACATCTCCATTTATGAGGTTTTTCAAGTTCTCCACATTTCAAAATTATTTTATTTGTCTTGTAATATTTTATATTTCTTCAGGCTTGTTTACATCTGTCAGATAAATATTCTCTTAAATAATTTTCTCTTCTTCCCATAGTATTTATATAGGGCATTAATCCTTGTTTTGTTCCAAAAGCTCTATTATAATCATCGATTATGGTTTCTGATATTAATTTGGGTAATTTTCTATAAGATAATTCTAAATAATGTTTTTGATTATCATATTTTTCAATTCTTGCTTCATAATAATATTTTTTAAATTCACATATATATATTGATTTAAATATTTTGGATCTAAAGAACATATTTCTATTTCATGTAATTTTACTATAACTTTTTTAATTTTTGCTTCCTCATTTAATCCTGTACTTTTTCCTACAAATTCATTTTTTTAAAACTTGTTTATATCTTCTTATTAAAATTGCAGCAAATTCTCTTCTAGTATTCCATGGTTGATATACTTTTCTTGTATTTTCACGAAATTCATGAGTTTTACTTTTCCACCAGTTTTGTACATTTTTAATAAAACTTGCTTCTATTAACATGCTAGTTTCACTTGTATCTATAACTCGACTTACTAAAGCTATTAGTTGTGCTTTACTCCATTCTTCTAATCTTTTTTCATTATCCATATTACAATCTAAATCTAACCATATTTCATTATTTGGCATATTTCGACTTTCATATTGTTCTATAGGTGTAGGTATAAATCCTGATTTATTTGGTGATTTAAATACTACTTCAAAAGGTATTTCATTTCTTCTTAAAAGTTCTTTATGATATAATTCACTTCTTACTTCATGTTTTATAGGGTTTCCACTTTCATCTCTAATTCTACTTGTTTCAACTTCATTTCTTAGTCTATTTCTTAGACGATTTTCAGATGTTATAGCACCACTATCTATTTCCATATTTATTTGTCCATTTTCTTCTATATCTCCTATTTTTGTTAAATGTCCAAATTCACTTAGTTCATCAACTTCTTTTAAGGCATTCATCATATTCATATTCATATTTTCAGTTTGGTTAGTTTGTTTATTTTTTATTGGTGGTTTTATCATTTCTATTAAGTAATCCATTCTTGATGCTATATGACATGCAATTTTGGCTATTCTATTATTTTCTTCTTGATTTAAATTTATGTTTTCTATTTCTTGTTTCATTAATATTCCATTCCTTTCACGAGCTCTTTCTAAGTCTATTTTTTCTATTTCTTCATATATAGTCCATAAGTTTTTATTTATTACTTCTTGTCCTTTCTTTATTTCTTCTGCCATTATTCTTGTTTGTTTCATATTTTCATCTAATGTTTGAGTTCTTATTCTTTGTTGACTTATTTCCTTTTGTTCAATTTGATCTAATATTATTAACATATTCATTTGTGATATTTGTTCTATAGGTTCTACTGATTTTCTAATTCCTAAAAAATGCATTATTTTCTTTATATTTTCATTTATAAGATGTATTTCATTTGCATTATCTTGAATATCCATTTTCATATCATATAATTTTTGTTCTAAAGGTTTTCATAATTCTTTAAGTCTTTCTAATTTATTAATTTGTAATTCCTTATCTAAAATTTGTTTCATATCTTCCGATAATTTTTCTATTAATTGATTTAAAGTATATACATGTAATAGTTATTCGATATTTTAGTTTATATAACTTCTAAATTGTTTCATTAAATACATATTAGTCCAATTTCCTTGATTATGTACATATTCTCCTTCTCCTCCTAATAGAAAAGGTGTAAATATACAATCAGTTTCCATTTCATTCTGTGTATAAGGTATATTAGAATTATTATGTAATTTATCATATTCAATTCCATAAATTATAGGTTCTAAGACTTTTATTGTATTCATAGGGATATACTTCTTAATTCTTCTTCCAAATATCTTATTAAGATTCTAATTCTTCTTATAACTAAGTCGTCTAAGTTTTCTGGTTTTTCAAATATTCTTTCAGCAGCTCTTAAAATTCTAATTTTTTGTCTTAATCTTGTTATGTGAGCGATCTAGGCATAACCAGCAAAACACAAAAAGTTGTAATATAAACTAGGGACTAAGGATTTCATATTATTTTTCTCTTCAAAGCTCTAATATCATTAAGGGTACTTCCTCACCCAGTGCCTTTCCCAGGACTTTTGAAGGTCACTGGGTGCAATCACTAGGCGTATCTCAGACTTTAAACTTCCAAGCACCAGTTTTATGGGACCCCTCTCGGGTGGCAATCGCCGGCACACGCAGTCATCCCAACCTAAATCAACTTAAAAGTGGGGCCATCAGGGGTAAGAGCCAATGGTTTGTCACAGGTCCCACTGTAAATACAAATATGTTAAAAAATTATAATTCAATTGAAGCTAACGATACTTGAATCAGATTGAATAATATGTTAGATAAATGTATATAAAAATGATTACATGAACATATTTGAATAAAAGTCGAGTTTTACTTGTATATACTAGTAGATATGTGCTTCTATGCAATTTAGTTGAAGTCAAGATAGAGAGAAGTGTGCAAAGTTTAATTTGTTGGCTTACAAGGGCATATTTTCTTTCAAGCAATGTTTAAATAACCGGACCGGATTGGCCTATTTGATCGAGAATCAACCCTCTAGTCCTATTCGGTTATGGAAAAACATGAGGGGGATCGAACAGGTTTTGGATCTGTCAAATGGGGAAAACTGACCGATTGAACTGGTTTTTGCAAAAAAAAAAAAGCTACCCATTTATTTATAACATTTTAAAAATATATAAATATTGTCACTTATTCTATTATTATAAATTATATTTATATGTTTTTTTAATTTTTATATCTATATATAGTATTATTTTGTCATTATCAATTAAATTATAATATTTTAATATGGCCGGTTCAATCCTAAATCCATGCAGTCACCAATTCGTTGCTCGATCCGATTTTTTGCACCATTTTTATTAGACTTCATGTCTGTTTGGATTAGCTGTAGAAACTACTTTTCTAACGTGATTCACAGTATATAAGATAAATATGTAAGAAAAATTTTACTTTAATTTACATAAACATACTTTTTAAATGTCAATATAAACCTGTCATAAAGTTTTTCACTTTTTAGTATTATTTTCTGTTACCAAAACTTATATGGGATTTAACTTGCCCCAAATGCTTGATGGGCTGAACTCAATTCCTAAGCCCATTACTTCTACCTACATTGTCTCTTTAATTGCTTTTGACACTGGAATTATAAAATAAAATCCGAAAAAATATACACAAATTCATATGGTAAAAATCTCTAGGAACTATCACTAGATCATTAGCTTATAAAAAAAGTTTCACAAGAATTTAACATAGCCTTACAACCTAACAATGGTAAAAGCTCGCAAAAAGAAACTTCTTATTCATAATTTCCTAAATGATTGAACACGGTTCTACCTCTAGATAAAGAAAAATTATTCTAAAACATTATGAATACATTGAGGATAAGATGTAATATATAATAGTATAAAACTTTAAATTGAAGATATAATAGTAAGATATTAAATAATATCCTTGATATCTCTATTTGACAACTCATATATTTAGAATAATAAGTTAAAAAGAAAAGCTAGTAATAAATATAAAAGATTTTTGGAATAATTTAAAATATGTAAGAGATATATCAAAACTTTCTATTAATTTATAAAATACAAAATGACTCTTTTAAATATTTAAGAGACCCGTTTAGTTATTTTATTTGTCTTATTTCAAGTGAGCCTCTTAAATGTTGAATGGTATACAAGATGAAGTACATTGGACACAAGCATTTTCGTGAAATAAAAAAAAAAAATTCAAGCCTACTTAATGAGAGGAAAAATAGAGGTTTCCAGTTAGATGTTAAAGACAGTTTTTTCCCCCCGCCAATAATGTGTAAGATAGTTGAAACTGAGCTGAATCAGTCAATTTAAAAATTTTCAATAATCAAATTTCAATCGCTTACGATAATTTGGGTTTGTTTTTTTTTTTATATATATATACTCATGATTGAATATCTTTCTAGCATATAACTAGATTTTTTTTTTTGAAAAATTCTAATTAAATATATTTTTAGTTTTAACATTCCAAATTAGTTATTCCTACTACTAAAATAAATAAAATTGATTTAGAATTTTTTTATTTTATCCAATTATCTCTGATTTTAAATATAAGACTCATTTAATTTATTTCAAAAAAATTAAAGAAATTATATAATAATATCATATGCTATATAATATTAAATTATATATCAGTTTATAAATTATCTATATTAGTTTTGAAAAAACAATGAGCACAAATAATTTAAAGCAATTTATTTATAATTCTTAATATCTAAAAAGAGAAAAAGCTAATTGCCTCCTATAATATTAGTACATTGATTTTTTTTAAATCCTACGAGGAAAGCTTTGACCGTCCATGACAAACTACTGTATTTGACGACATCGTTGGAGGTTAAGAGTTAAGACTTCGACCCACTTTCAAGTTTCAACAGACGCATTCTCTCGAAACTCGAATCTTATTCGCTGTCATAGAGAGCGCCTACGGTTCGCGGCTCACACAGTCACACCACACTATCCCAAGTCCTCTTCAGCTACTCTCTCTCTCTGATGGCTCCCGATTCTGCGATCATAGCTTGGTTGTGCCCCTGAGCTTCTGCAAACTTGTATTTTTCTTCTGGTCATTCATAACTTGTAACAGTTTGTTCACTCTGATTTTTCTTCAGGGGCTCTGGGGAAGATGGTCAGTTAGGAATCGGCAACAACGTAGAGAAAGAATGGGTTTGCGTTGTGAGAGCTCTCGAGCCTCATCAGGTTCGCTCGGTTGTTGCTGGTAGTAGGAACTCTTTAGCCATATGCGAAGACGGAAAGGTTTCTATTTTTCACCTTCCTTGTTTTTCCATGTTTCCTTGATTCTGCTGTTGCTTCAATCTTTGATACACACCCAGTTTGAACCTGTCTGGGTTTAGTTTGTTGAAAGAGTTTGTGTTTTTGGTGTAGTTATTTACGTGGGGTTGGAACCAGAGAGGAACACTCGGACATCCTCCTGAAACCAAAACTGAAAATATTCCCAGCCAGGTTAAAGCACTTGCCAATGTTAAAATTGTTCAGGTATTCTGTTAGTATCGTTGTCTTGTTTTGATTATCTGGATATATGAACTTTGTGTAGTGGTAATTTATAATTTTTATTGGTGTAATTAACTTGTGGGTTTCTTTTCCTATGCTAGGCGGCGATTGGTGGGTGGCACTGTCTGGCTGTTGATGATCAAGGCCGAGCTTACGCTTGGGGTATTCATTATCATCTATATAATTGGTCTCATACATCAGTATTTTAAGGGAATAAGCTTAACTGGCTTAACAAAGAGGATTTGTAACCTTAGGGAAGTTATGGCATCCTTATTCCAAGACTAAGAATTTGGAAAAATTGACTGTGGGTTAAATTAAAGTTCTTTGACATTTTGAAAAATATGTTGATATAAATTTCAAGGTGGGAAAATGCATTATGTATAAAGCACGGTGGTGAAACTTAGCTGTGTGTTTTGGTCCCAAAAAAAAAAAAAAATCCTCAGCCATGTTTATTGTTCTTAGCAAGTAATGCAAGCCGCTCAATTCTAGCAAGTATAATGTGGTGGTTTTATTCAATATAGCAATTACAGCCAAAAAAAGAAAACAAGTATTTCCAGATTATAGCTGCGAATAAAATAGGACTCTGGCATCCAGATCCCTGCCTTTTCTCCATTGTCTTCTCCCCTCAATTAGTCCGAATCAATTTATCGGTTCCTTGGTTATTTCTGGACTGTTTCATAATGTCTTTAGTTTACTTCCCTTGTCTACTATAAACCTAAGCCTCAATCTAGGGTTCATGACACTGACACTTTAAAAATTGCAGCTATGTCCATATACAACGTGTTAGAGTTAGAAATCTCTGTATTTGACACAATGTAATGCTTCAAGTTTCACTTAGACGCTTTACATTTTGTTTTAATGAGATGTCTGTATTCTTATTATGTGCTATATCTGCATCAATGTATATGCTTTATACTTTGATATTATGTATTTAATATATTGAATACCGTTGGTTTCAGGTGGAAATGAATATGGGCAATGTGGTGAAGAACCTGAGCGGAAGGACGACACTGGTAGACCTTTGAGGAGAGATATAGTGATCCCTCAGCGCTGTGCCCATAAACTTCTTGTTCGCCAGGTAACTTAGACTTGCCAATGCCAATGCTGTTTGTGTTGGTTGAGTCCTATGATGGAAGGAATCAGTCTCCTTTGTTTCTTAGAGCAGTGTAGTTCTGTGTGTTACATTTCTAAGTCAATAATTATGTATATACAATTGCAATGCAAATTTCTTATATTACCTGACTTAATAAGGTTGTATTTCTCCGATGTTCAAGTTGCTCATTGTTTAACACAGTAAAGAAAGTTTGTTCTTCTTTTCTTAAACAACAATGAAAGTATATTCAGTTTTGTCATGCGGTTTCAAACTGGTGTCACCTTACCTTTGTGGGACTGGCTCTGTAAAATGACTATGGTATTATCTGTCGATACATTCTTGAATTAATTGCTTACATGCCTCACCTGTGTGACTACAAGCAAAATGTTACATCGTTATCATATATAATGTTGGAATGGGTTTTCTGAAAGGCTAGCCAAGAATGAAATAGTGACCTAGCAAAAGCTTCTGCGAGCAGATTCAAAGCACCTCCTCATTTCACTTTACAATCACTTTGTTAGTATCATCTTAATATGCTGAGTATAAACTTTTGTGGTTGCCATAGCCAGCAGTATGCTCTTTTAAGCTCCATCCAGGTGGGCCAACCAAGAGTTAGGTCAAAATGCCTGATGTCAGATTCTATTTTCAAGTAGAATGAATAATATAAAATGACCAGTTGTGAAGTAAGCTGAAAAATAATAATCAATACACATTATTATCGGAATAGTGTGAATAAGATTTTAGATTTGTTAGCATTATTTGATAATGTCAGTGTCCCCGTCAGCGTAAATTACAAGAAAAGTTTATTCTTGTGTATTGTTGAATGGGTGCATTTATCAGGATTTGCATAGGAACTTCTTCATCTCTATCTTCATTATAAGGACTATTGCTAAACTGGTGTCTGATGTTATTCCTGATTGCATGAGGTGCAGGTAGCTGCCGGAGGAACTCACTCAGTTGTACTTACTAAAGATGGACATGTTTGGACCTGGGGTCAACCATGGCCTCCTGGTGACATGTAAATATTCTATAAACGACTCAATATTTTTTATTTTTAATCTTTCCCTTACTTCTCTGCAGTTTCCGCGATTGATAGTCTACCTTGTTTACTGACTTCTAATATTTTTGCTTAATCTTATAGAAAACAGATTTCAGTACCTGTTCGGGTGCAAGGTCTTGAAAATGTTAGGCTTATTGCTGTAGGGGCATTTCATAATTTAGCTCTTCAAGAGGATGGCATGTTATGGGCTTGGGGTAATAATGAATATGGACAACTTGGTACGGGAGATACCCAACCAAGATCACAGGCTATTCCTGTCCAAGGCCTTTCTGGACTTACTCTGGTTTGTGTTTCATCTTGAAAAATCTTGTTGAATTTATCTTCTTTTCTTTAATTTCCATGTCTCAGTAACAGATAAGATCCTATAACTATATCGGTTCTGGCTTTTAAAAAGTGATGTTTATTTTGGCTTTGGATTTAGAATTGATCGTTTATCTTACCTTATTACATTTTTTTTTTCTCTTGAAAAAGCAAAATTTTGTGAAATTTTCATATTCTATCATTTAATTCTATCCTATTTGGAATGCTAATTTTTGGTCAACTGTGAACTCATATAGAGTAAAAGATTATTGGTAAATGCCACACCTAATTAGTGTGCACAGTGGCACATTATGGAGTCATTTTGTAGCCTTGCTAAGAGCTAAGTTATTGTGCTTCTATATTTTGTTACCTTTTGGTTACAAACATCTACTTGGTTCATATGGTAGCTTGTTAACTGAGAGATTTCCACATGAAGACTCGTTTGTTTACGTAGTTGCACTTAAATGAATAAGGGACTCTGGAACAGCTCAAGTTCCACATTAATGAGAAAAGTCAACCTTAGATCAACCATTTTTGGGCTGTTTGGTTGTTGTTTACGTCTATTTATGTTTGGAGGCATGTGTGTCTCTCAATGTCCTATCTGATTGATGTAAAACTTTGGGATTCCATAATCTTCCCTTCAAAAGCTTGGATATTTATAATGGCCAAATTAATCTCTAAGAAGTCCTGTCCACTTACATGGGTTGGGGCTCAGTTGATGAGGGTTTTGGGGGATAAACAATATCATCAGAATCCTTTTGGATATTCTGCTCTCCTATGCAGACTGGGTTTTTATCCAGGATATGCTATATCATGACCAAAACATCAAGAAAGTGCCATGCTTTCGGTAGTTGATAATGGGTGGTACTGCTCTCAAAAGTTGGCAAAACTAAAGCAAATATGAATGAAGTGCACTAGTTGTTAAAATATGATATCTACTTGAGATGTCAAAAGAACTATGGCGTTCCTCTTGAATAGACTTAGTTATCAAATGTATGTATAGATCAATGTTATGATATATGTGGTTTGAAATCAATGCAGGAAAATCATGTAAAAGGTGTTCTATTTAGATGCAAATTTGAAACATACGGATCTTTCTTATCCTCTAAGATGGGGTAGAGAGAAACTAAAGAAGACCTAATGAAGTTATTGTTATTGAACAAGGTCTTTTAGTTAACAATTTGGTTGTTGGTAGAACATAATGGTATCATGCGATCCATATAACCAATTCTTGTTAGTGGGATAAAGCTTTGTTGTTACTGCTGATATTGTTTCTGAATACTCTGGGTAACCGTTGATTTCTGACCCTGAAGAATACTGCAGTTACTTTTTTTTTTGTCTGTTTGCAACCTTAGGTAGATATTGCAGCTGGTGGATGGCATTCAACTGCATTGACAAATGAAGGAGAGGTGATCCTTGTTTTGGCTTCTCTTGGATATGTTTGGTTTAATTTTTCATTTGTTCTGAAGAAGACTTAACGAAACACATTGAATAGCTGTAAACTATCAACAAAGAGAGAAGATGCTCCAAACATATATAATGGTTTTTTTTTTTTTTAAAAAAAGTTTTTATCATGAAACTAAAGGCATGTTGTTGGATTTACATAATGCATTGCTTGGGAAAATGCACACAATAATAATAATAAAAAACGATGTGCTAAAAAGTGGATATTGGATTTGTAACAAGAAAGCCAATGACAATGGACTCCAAGATCACCTTATTATTATCATCTCTACTTGCAGGTATATGGCTGGGGAAGGGGAGAACATGGCAGGCTTGGATTTGGTGATAATGACAAGAGCAGTAAAATGGTGCCCCAAAAGGTTCAGCTTTTGGCTGGAGAAGATATTGTACAGGTATTACCTCTTAATTGGTCATGAACCAATTGGCCAAGAGCCTAATTTAAGTAATTTTTATGTGTTTCAACATTATTGAAATCATGAATTGCACAATTTCAAGGAGGCACTGTTCAGTGTACACCAGTTACTTTGGGTTAAACTTTCTTGCTATCTGAGATTACCTTTGATTTGGTTTTGTGGTCAGGTTTCATGCGGAGGGACTCATTCGGTTGCTCTAACACGTGACGGTCGAATATTTTCTGTAAATATTACTGATCTGATCTTTCTTTCACCACCTTCTCAGGAACATTTCTTGATACTTCTGAGTTTTAAGAGCTCAAGTTCTTGTGTTAATGGTCTTGACTACTTGCAGTTTGGTCGGGGTGACCATGGCCGTCTTGGTTATGGCAGGAAGGTGACTAGTGGTCAACCAATGGAGGTGCCCATTGACATTCCACCACCACAGAATGTAAGCGAAAATGCCGCCGGGGGACGGTGGATAGCCAAACTCGTTGCTTGTGGTGGTCGTCATACTTTGGCAATAGTGGAATGGAAATCAGAAGAAGAAGAATCTACTGAGTACTGACTGATGACTTAAAAACTACAACATGGCAAGTATAGAGTTTCAAATAGCTAATGCCAAAACGGAATATATGTCTCTGGTTAATTATAAGTTCAACCTCAACAGAATATTCATTCAAATGGTTATGGGAATGACAAGCTGGATGAACTGTAACATGTGAGATAATAAATCTGAAGTTCTGTTTGTGGTTCCATTTTCAGCTGCTTAAATGTGTGTTTCTGTTTCCCAGATGTATTATTACCAACTCAGTTAACTTTCTTTAAAAAAAAAAAGGAAATTAAATAAGTTATTTTGTGGACAAAGTGGGTTTTGAATACTCAATAGTTTTATTATGAGGTATATATAGTTAATCAATAAGATTTCGATCTTACATTACCTAGTTTTCACAAATTAGGAAATAATAATAACTATAGGAAATAATCATAATTAATTCTCCCCATTTTTCAAAATATTGGGATCCTAGCCTAATGAGCTATTATTTACATCTAATGGATAATATTTTCCACTGCCCCAAAAAAAAATGATAACATTTTCACATACTTAATCATATCATAATATATGGTGTGTATTATTAAATTAAATATTATTGTAGTTTATAAAATAGTTTAGAAAAAAATAATAAATATAAATACTTTAAGCTAACTTATTTCACTTATTTAATCTTGTTTAATAAAGTTAACAGTGTCTTTAAACGGGAGATAATATTTCATTTTGCTCCTATTCTGATTTTCATGTCTTTGGTTAAAAAGATTGTGCTAGCTTTTGATCAGAAATTACTGACCTTTAAAAGAAAGGCCCATTGAACTGGAGGATTGAATTTATGGGTAATATAGCATATGAAAGGATGTTGTATTATTTAAGATAATCTGATTCATAACTGATTAAGGCTCAATAAATAACAAAAATTTCTTAAAATCAAATCATAGGTGACTATTTACTTATAGAACTTGAAACTTAGATTACGAAAGACAATATAATATTAGGAGGTAATACATAATACTCTCTCCAATCTTAATTATAAGGGTCTTTTAGAGAATCATAAGAAAGTTCTAAAAAAGCTAATTATATTACTTTAAGATATTAAAATTTGTCGTTTTTTTTAAATTATATTGTTTGACTTATGAACTAATATATAATGTAATAAAACAAAATATATGATATGATTAAATAATGTAATTAGTTTTTTTAGGACTTTTCTCGGATTC
>JBAGKO010000010.1:31029936-31040471 GCA_037177275.1 Acacia concinna
ATATATAATGTAATAAAACAAAATATATGATATGATTAAATAATGTAATTAGTTTTTTTAGGACTTTTCTCGGATTCTCTAAAAGGCCTTTGTAATTAGGACTGGAGGGAGTATTATGGATTTTTAAGTTTAAAAATGAATCACCTAATAATAACAAATAAATCTCAACATGTTATTAATGATTAAATGACACCTAAAACACTAATTAATGATTCTTGGCTTATAACCTCTTTAAAAAACGAAAAATCACAAAATAATTTGAAAAATGATGACTTAGAAAAAGAAAACAGACCATGATTATTGGATTTTGATCTTTAAGTAATATCATCTCGACTAATTTCATGCAAAGTGACATTATTGCCATTAAGGATTATATCACAGTCTTGTATGTAATTTTTTCTTGATCATTCAATGATTTGTCTTCATCATATTTTAGAATATGTTGTTTACGAATTATTTTTTATTCTATTTTTCGTTTGGGATCTCAACTTTAGTGCTTTTCTTAAATAATTTATTAGTGAGTGACTTTTTGTGACGGGTGAGATTTGGATTAACTAATCTCCTAAATCATAATTGAAAGAGACTGGTATTAACTAACCAGCATTGAGTATTTGAGAGAAAATTAATAATAGTCAATTCATGAAAATTAACTATACACAAGAATCAACTAACTGTCACATAATATATTTGAAGTGTGGAATATAAATTAAAGGGAAAATGCCAATTAAATACCATTTGAAATTGCAAAACCCAAAAAGGTCTATTAACATTTTAAAAAGACATTAAGATACCATGACCAAATTGGGTTTTTTCAAATTTGCTGATGTGAACAGTAGCAGTATTTCACAAGATGAGTAATGAGATTTGCAAGTCTTGTAATGGATTTCGTTAGTTTTTTTTTATCTCTGTTTTTTTCTCTCCCTCTGACAGCACTGTTTGACACTGACGGACGTATAGTAATATAGGAGAAAGGGAATTTGCACGTGACAGAGGAGAGATGGGATTTTCGCAAGTTGAGCAATGAGATTTACAATAATATTAATGGAATTCACTAATTTGTAGATCACTTTTCGCATAAACAAATTTGAAAAACAGAGGAGAGAGGAGATTTTTTGCAAGTTGACAAATGAGATTTGCAAGAATAGTAATGGAATTCACAAGTTTGTGGATCACTTTTCACATCAGTAAATTTGAAAAACTAATTTAGTTATGGTACTTTAGTGTCTTTTTGAAATGTTAATAAACCTTTTTGGGTTTTGAAAATTCAAATGGTATTTAAGTGTCATTTTTCCTAAATTAAATATAGAAAGAAAATGAAAATGTAAAAGTTGATTATAAATAGAAAATAATAAACAAAGATCCCATTAAGTATTAAATAAAAATAAATTATCACAAAATATTATAAATACAATTATATCAAAATATGTGACTTATTCATTCCTCTCAATTTTTTTATAACTATTTGAGATTTAGTACTATTCATCAACCATTAATTTAAGTTCAAATATTATCAAGTTTAAAAATTCATGTAGCTCTCATGATATGAATATTCGTATCAGTAAAGTTGTTACCTAATCATTTACTTCAGCAACATGGAGTTTTTGTTTTGGCCTGAATAAACAATATTGATTTGTAATTAAGTGTGTGTTTGGATGAAAAAAAGTTTCAGAAAAAAATTGCCAAACATTCAAAAAAAATTTGCAAAATCTATTTTAGAGATAAAACCATGGTACTAATGGCCTTTAGGCTGTGTGATATGGTTAATGTCCTATGTGGCACCTAATCTAGGTTCAATTCCAACCTCCTGTAATTTAAAAAAAGAGAGATAGAACCATGGTTTTGAAAAAAACTATTTTTTTTACTTTTTCTCTCTCATCTTTTTCTCCTTTCCTATTTTTTCTTTCTCCTTCTTCTTTTTTTAAACAATTATCACAAAAGTGAATGTTTTTTTTAGTCTTAACCATAAAAAAAACTATTCTAATAACATTTATTTAAATACTATCATTTTATTAAAATAACTTTTTTCACATAATCTATTCTGTCCAGAATTTATTCTCTAAAATTATTTTTATTTTATTTTCTCTATAACCTATTCTCGAAAAGTTAATCCAAACATGGGTGTGTTTGGATTAACTTTTTGAGAAAAAATTATGGAGTATAATAGCTTTTTGAGAATAATTTAGGGACAATTCCAGAAAAATACTTCCCCAAATTCAAAAACCCTAAAAGGAATGTTATCATTTCAAAAAGACACTAAGGTACCATGGACTAAATTGAGTTTTTCAAATTCGCTGACGTGAACAGTGATGATTTTCGCAAGATGAGTAATGATTTACGCAAAAAGAATAATGGATTTCATTAGTCCATGTTAGTATGTGTTGATAACTTTCTTCCTCTCAAAATTCGTTAAAGTGAACAGTAATGAATTTTCGCTATTTGAGTAATGGTTTTCACAAGAAAAGTAATGGTTTTCGCTACTTCGTGCTGATCACTTTCTCCCCCTCTGTCGGCACTGTTCATCTGACACTGACACTGTTCATCTGACAGAGGAGAGGGGGGAATCTACCCGTGACGTGAAGAGTGTTGAATTTTCACTACTTGAGTAGTGGTTTTTGCAAGAAAAGCAGTGGTTTTCGCTACTTCGTGCTAGTCACTGTTCATGTCAGCGAATTTGAAAAACCCTAATTTAGTCCATAGTACCTTAGTGTCTTTTTGAAATATTAACATCCCTTTTGGGGTTTTTGAATTTGGGGAGGTATTTTTCTGGAATTCTCCCAATAGTTTATGTAAAAAATTGATTTTGATAAAATGATAGTGTTTGGATAAATGTTACCAGAATAGTTTTTTTATGGTCAGATGATCAAAAAGGATATTAGCTTTTGTGATAATTACATAGAAAGAAAATAAAGAGAATGAGAGAGAGAAAGGAGGAAAGAAGAAAAGAGGAGAGAGAAAAAGCTAAAACAATAGCTTTTTCAAAACTTACGTTTTGGATCCTAGGGCTAAAATCTATATTTGTGATAATTGTTGATTGTTTGTCTGACTTCCCTTCAAAATTTAAATTTTAGCTAAAACTTAAGTTTCAATGCTAAAACCAAAGTTTTAAAATTCAATCCAAACACTCACCAAGATTTTTTAGTATAAAAAAGTGAGGTTTTTCTCCTCCTCTCCTTGGAGCTGTTTACGAATAGAGAGTGTTAGAAGCCCAATAACTTAATTTTGGGTCATGAGTGACCCAATTAATTCGGGCCACACTATATTATTCTGGCCCAAGGTAATTGTAAAGCCCTACGTTCTCTTCCACAAAAACCCTAGTAGCATCCCATTTTCCTGCCAGCGTCACTCCGCGCCTCTAGCTGCTAGGTTTTCCGCATCTGCTCTCCCCGGTAAGAATTTCACCATGGTCGCAGCAAAGAAAACGGTGAGTTTCTCCATCCCGGTGTTCTTTCCTTGATGTTCCACTTGTTTTGTTTCTTTGTTGGCATCTGAAACGTTTCGGATGATTGAGAACTTTTCCTTGAGGGTTTCTTAAATGTCTGATTTTCACCTCTAGACAAGCGTTGATTGTTTCTTTGTCTCTCTCTTCTACAGAAGAAGACCCATGAGAGCATTAACAACAGGCTTGCTCTTGTTATGAAGAGCGGGAAGTATACCCTGGGATACAAGACGGTCCTCAAATCCCTTAGGAGCTCTAAAGGTTTGAATTGTAAACAGAAGCTTTCAATGATGCGGTTGTTCTTTTGGCATTCACTAATACTGTTTTAAGTAGTTCTAATGTTCGATCGTTTTATTCATATGCGACGTAATGTAATTTCGTCGAACTATGCTGGGCAATTTATAATGTTGTTATGGATGTGCTTGATAGGAAATGTTTCGTTTTAGGTCTGGGAATCCGTTTTGCTGGGGGATCTTAACAGCTAAGCGATGGATGCAAAGTGAAATTTGCAATTGTATTTGCTGCTGTAGAATTGTTTCTGAAGATCTTCCTTTTAGATCCATTTTTTAGATTAAAGTAACTTCATTTACAAACCTAGAATGGGTAGAATATTGAATTTTGAGATGAATCGATGCCATAAGATTAAGATCAGAGTTTCACCGTGGTGGATAGTGCTGTTGTTACGAGTATTCTGTTGCACATATATACAATTTATGTATGCACGATTAAATGTTGTCTTTAATTTTCTTCGCTTTGCAGGAAAACTGATCATCATTGCCAACAATTGTCCGCCTCTAAGAAAGTCAGAAATTGAGTACTATGCCATGTTGGCTAAAGTTGGAGTTCACCATTACAACGGAAGTGAGTTCTCAATTGCATTTTTTAGACTCATATTGTTGGTAGATGTTATCTGTTTCCCTGGTGCATTCGTTTTGCCTGTTTGGTAGTACTTGTCTTCAGTTCTGGGTTTTAGTGGTCATTTAAGAATCATGGATATGCGTGAAGTAATAGCCACATTTTTGAGCTTTTGAGAGAAGAGTCCATTCATCGGGGCCCTTTGGTTTTATTTTTCTTATGTGCCACCATTATGCTTTTGGCATCAAGTGTATTGTGCTTTTACTCCAACAAGTTCACATGACAATCCAGGTTGAGCATCCTGACTCAAAAATAGTTGGCTGTTCTTATTTCTGCTACTCCAGGGGATAATAAAAATTTTTCATATACCCTTGTGAACTCTGATGCCCTTGCACAGTGATTCAAAATGACCAGGCTTGGATGTATTGTCTATTAAGAACATATACATGATTCAGGCTTCTCAATTGAAAGGTTCCAAACTTGGTTTAGGATCTCTTCTCGAATTAGTAAATGACAAGATGTCTCCCAGTTGGACATAGAGAGAAGGGAGTGAATGAAAAAGCGAAGGGTAATTCCCTGTTTAGTCTTATGTTTTATGTCATATTCTCTTCACTTGGAAGGCAATTGTTTATCTGCTGAATTGAGGGGATTCAAATTTTTCAGATTTGAGTTCTTCTGATCTGTGTAGTGTCAAATGTTTTGATATGATATGTAGTGTCCAAGGACATATATATTAATGATTTTGTCCCAGTACAACATCTCCAATGATTGTTTTTCTGCTTGTAATAGACAACGTGGATTTGGGAACTGCATGCGGCAAATACTTCAGAGTGTGCTGCCTCAGCATTATTGATCCTGGTACCTTGAGTTGTCTAGATCTAACATCAATCTGATGAAGTTAAAGTTCTGGTATTTGGAGGGCCTTAATTGTTTCATATTTGTGTTTTGCAGGTGATTCGGACATTATTAAGACGATGCCCAGTGAGCAGTAAGCGATGGTTGTTTTTGTTGGGTACGGGTACTAAAGTTGAGTGCTAGTCTGAGGGTAGAAATTTCTAAGTTTTTATGTATTAATTTTGTTTACATAATGAAGTTTCGTTGTTCCGATACACTGCTATATGTGGCATTGAAGTGACTCTTTAGCAGATTGAATTTGTGGTTTTAGTTCTCCTTTTCTTTTGGGAAATTGATATTGCGCAATATGAACCATTTCACTCAATTCTTGTATCATCCCGTTTTAACCTCTTGTCAATTAATCATTCATATATGCTGTCCATCGTAAGAGGCAACTGCAAGATAAAATACAAAGATTAGTTCTCATTATTACAAGCTTGGGAATTATGAATACGTCGTTCTCGATATTGAATCATATGGGGGGAAATGATCAGAAAGCAACTAAGACGAGCAGAAGATTGAGAAATTTCCTCAGATTGAGGTAATGGTTTTTGAGTATACATTTTTCTCGAAGGTTTTCCACATGTAGAGTACTTTTTAGGATAGATCTGTTGAATCCAACTATGTAGTGACGTAATGAAAAAAGACCTAGTAGAGATGTTTGGCGCTTGAAGAAAAAAGGGTTTTTTTTTTTTGGTAACAAGCAGGCAGGGTTTTTGATCCCCACACCCGGATTCCCCCCGGTATCTGGCGCCTTTTCCTGAGTTCCTGGCCTTCTAACATTGGACTAGGTAACCTGGGGCAATCGACTAATCCGGAACGGGGTATATTTATTGGGCACACTCCTATAAGGTGTTTTGCACTAAGAGTGGGCACCCCCTCCCAACAAGTATCTCTCCCAGGTTTGAACTCTCGTCCGCTTGGAGGAGTGCCAGCCGCCCTACCACTGCACCCCAACACTTGTTGGTTGAAGAAAAAAAGGTTTTGCATACTCGAAGTAAATTTTAGGTGGTGTTTGGCATGTGCGGGTTTAATTATCATTAATTTTATTTTATAATCTACTATAAATTATAAATGTATATCAGATTTGAGCAATTTAGTATTATCATTGTCCTAAAAATGCATGAAATCTAATGTTTGCACAAGAATATGAAAATACTTTTATGTTTGATTATTTTTTTGGGTTAAAGTGCTCCCAATGCTTTGAATTATTTTATAAAATATATATGGTGTTCTAACATTATTTGTGGTGCAAACTAAACATCAAAGTGGTGTAATCTCATCCAACATTAACTTTTCAGTTAGTTTGATTTGATGTTAAGTTGGCAAGTCAACATGGCAATTCATTATAAATGAAAAAAATATTGCAAAAGAAGCTATAGATCCAAATCTATTAAATCAAATATAAATCCAGATAATCAGGAGTGAAAGTAAACTTCTCACCACCGTTGGCAAACCTCATCTCTTTCAGACCTTGCACCCATGTACAACGACTTTCATATTGAGCTCTTCAAATCCTACAGAGCCACGTACCAAACAAACTTTATAGGACATTTGTATGTTTTTGACCACTCCCTTCGACACTTCCCCACGTCTATTAGCAAACAATTGAGGTTCAAGTTCTATTTTTTTTTTTTTTATCTCTAATCAATAGAGCCAACATGATTATTTCTATTCCCAAAATCACTTATTCAATTCATTCTTTTTCATCCTTCCTTAATTGACCTTATCCCCTTTATTAAACAAGCGACGACTTCTGATTCCGAAGCCTCCGAATAACGTAACAAGCATACAAGTCAACAGCATCCCACTCTTAGCAAGCATCCTCCAAATATGATCATTATCTTCCTTCTTTGATCTCACTTCTTCTATGCTGAAAATCTCCCTGCTCGAATTTCCCATTACACCCTCGTCCACATGCCCATATCCCACATACGCCTTATTCCCTTCCCTCACTACCACTGAAGTGGGAAATCTTTCTAAGTCAAGGTTAATTTTGTCAAACACCCATCCCTCGGCCCAGCCATCCCGACTCCTCAAATACCACAGCTTATTCACAGGCGACACCACCAAAACGACACCGTCACTTCGCAACACGATGTCGTCTGCTCCCATCAAGTCCTCGTTCAGGTGCACCAGCGTAGCCCCACCGTCGATCGCATCAACCTTGAACATCTTGCCCGTATTGGATTGCACCACCAGGAGATTCCCCTTGCTGACGTAAGCGATCCCGTTAAGGCCGCAGTAACTATAGGATGTGTCGCGGTCCACGGGATGGGCTGTGAACTGCGGAGACCTTGAGAATATCGACGCTTCTCCTTCGTTGCTCACTTTCCATAAGTAGTTCCCAGCAGAGTTGGTAACATAGGCGTTTCCCTCGTCATCTACCGCGACGTCGTTTGCGATCGGACGATTGGATCGGCCGTCGTTGGAGTCGGCGGTGGGGAGGACGGAGAGGAAGAGCCGCTGCCGAGAACGTAGGTCGTAGGCTGCGAGGGCATTGAATGGGGGAAGAGGCTGGACGGCGTGGACGACGGCGAGGAGGCGTCTGCTGATGGAATCAACCGAAAGACCTCCGAAGGAGACGTTTTCAGGAAGGGAAGAGTCGAAGATGAAGGTTTCGGCAACGCCGGCGTCACTGACGGTGACGATGGTCCGTTGACCGAGGGATCCTGCGAAGAATTGCTGGGTGAGTGGGTCCCAAGCAAGGCCTTCTGGGTAGAGATTTGGAAATCGGAAATGGATTTTGTGGGACTTTGCATCAAAGAGAAGAGAAGAAGCCAAAAATGAGATGCCAAAGAAGATGAAAACGCGGACGGAGATTGAGAATCGATTGGGTGATAAGATTAACATGGTGAGTAAGTTTGAGGTAAATGCGAGAGCTATTAGAGTTGTGTTATGGAGGAAGTTTTGGTTTGCTGCATTTCAAGTCATTGAGTTTGTTAAGAGAAATTTTATATGTGAAATTAGAGTTGAGGGTTAGATATTGTTTCTTGTCAAACAGGCTTCAGCTTTGGTTTTCTTGTTGAACAGGTTCCGATCCAGTGGTTCCTTGCCCCATAATTTGGCATTTTTAACTTGATACTCTAAACAGTAAAAATATACAGTGGAAAAGATAAATGAGGTTCAATTGAAGTACTTTTGAATTTTAAAATCTTAAATCGATTTTGTTATTTATATGAATAATGAGATTACTTATAAAAATAAGAGTAATGAGATTCACCACTTAAGTTTGTAGAAAATCATTTATTTAAAATTTTAAAATTCAAAAGGTATTTAAATTGTATTATCCCAAAGATAAATAAATATCCTTTAATCATTAAAATCTTAAAATATGACTCAAATCTAGTAAATGATAAATGATGTGCTTTGATAAAAACTCAAGAGAGAATGAGTAAAATTGAACATATAATAACTAAAACAAAATGACTAAAACTCAATAGAGAATAACTAAAACTAACTAATTTTCTACCTATTATTTATTATTTACTAAATTTAAATTATCTTTTAAGGTTTTTAATATTTATAAGCTATTTATTTATTTTTTAAGTATAATATTAAAATGCTATAAAATAAAAAATAATTACTGAAGTACTATAGTCAAACTCATTCGTTGAAAGCACAACTTCTGAAGAACTTAGTTAAGCAAGTGAACGAGTTGATCACTTGTGATCTTTTTTGCCTTTAGTGAAAATTGCACAAATGACCCTATTTCATTAGATTTTGAGAAGGAAATAGAGAATGAGGAAAACAAATATTAAAGGTAAGTCATTAGATTTTGATCTAAAAAGAATTCTATTTAAATACCATTTAAATTTTAAAATCTTAAATTATTAATTTTCTATAAAATTGAGTTGTAAATCCTATTACTCTGATGGATAATCTTATTACTCTTATAGGTAACAAGATTAATTTAAAATTTTAAAATTTAAAAGATATTTAAATAAGATTCTCCCTTGATCTAACAACCATAAAAAGGGAAAAGGACGCGCAGCGGATGGAAAATAAAAAGAGAAAAATCAAATGTAACGGGTCTAACATCCTCATAGAGTAATAATTTATTTCTATATAAAAAAAAAGAGTAATAAGTTATTATCTATTATATTAATTGCATAGCCATGCTATGAGGAGGAAAATCAACAAATGTTAGTGACTTTTGTTTCTCGGACTTAAAAAATTGTTACACCCTCATCTTTTTATTATAATATCTTTTCAATAGTTTAATTTTTTATTTAAATAAATATTATAATAATAAAGACCGAAAGCAATACTATTCGTGTTATATATATATATATTCTTGTCATCATGCGGAAAAATGATTAATATATCAACAAAAAGAGTGGAGATTTTTAACACATGATTAACTTGTGTCAATGATTTTTGAGAATATAAGTGTGCTTGGGAATGCAATATCCGGACGTTATTTTGAGAAAGCGAACTTTTTATATTGATAAATGTTTTTTTAAGTGTTTGGGATTGCAATATATTTATTAGACTTATTTATCTATTAAGATTTTATATCCAGAAGTAAAAATTTCTTGCTTGTTTAGACGTTTTCATCATCTTCTTCTTTTTTTAATTTTTAATTTTAATTATTATGTTACAACTTACTCTTTTTGATCATAATTATAAGACTCAATTAACTTTTTTAGAGAATCTTAAGAAATCTAATTATATCATTTTAAAACATTAAAATTTATCATAATATATTTACATGTAATAAGACTTTCTCGAGTTCTAATTATAAGACCCACTTGATTTTTTTTAGAGAAATTAAGGAAGCGAAAAAAGTCAATTAAGTCTTATAATTAAGACTGAAAGTAGTATAAATATCACAATATATTTACATGTAATAAGACTCCTTCAAGTCTTACTTATAAGACCCAATTAGTTTTTTTTGGAGAGATTAAGGAAGCGAAAAAAGTCAACTAAGTCTTACCGCTAATACAAGCATCCATCTAGTTCCATTCTATATCATGTCCTCCCCTTGACATCTATGATCACTATCCATGTAATAATACTCTCTCAAGTTCTAATTATAAGACCTAGTTAGTTTACTTTTTAAGAGATCAATGAAGCAAAAAAAGTGAACTAGGTTTGATAATTAGAACCGGAGATAATAATTATATGACCCAAATGAATTATGTTTGTGATGAAATTAGAGACCAAATTATAGGATCGATGTGATCTGATTAGTAATGTAATTTTATTTCATAAAAAACTTTACATTTCTTTGCTTTATAATTTATATACATATTTAATCATTTAATTTTGTTATTAATTATATATTTTAAGCTTTTATTCTTAACTTTTGTTAAAATTAATTTTTCTTTTTTTTGGTATAATTTTT
>JBAGKO010000010.1:31040571-31051602 GCA_037177275.1 Acacia concinna
ACTAAATACCCAAGCGATAAGCTGATAAATCACTATTTTGTATGGATTATTAAGCTTAAATAGTGTAACATGCTATGCAGAGTTAGCTACAGTGGTCCCGAAATTTAAAAATTTTCATTCCTATCTTTTGCTTTGATTTTGTCTCTAATCTAGTCTAACCACTCTCGTCACTAGTCTTTTGCTCTGATTTTGAATCTTTTACATATATATACACAAATATAATAATCAAAATCAAATACTGCACTTGTAAGAAGTATTAAGTACTAGGCTAAATACCAAGTCAAGTGGCGGGTTGCGTCAAAATGCCAAATAAGAGGATAAAAAAAATCTCAAGTGTATTGAAAGGGCGGTAAAATTCCCATCTCCATTGCAATACGCGGGATCTGCAATTTTTGTACAGCCCCAGTAAGAATTAAAATTAGTTGGTAGATTATATGAGCCTATTTTCAAATTTTTCTTCATCCGAATCTCCTTCCTCTGTTACTTTTTCTCCACAAAACCTAGTAGCTTCAGCATTCTCTAATCTCTTCATACCACGATGCTTCCTCCTCCCTTCCTCCCCCATTCTTCATATCAATCAAATATGAATCTATCAAGTCTTGACAAGTTGACCATCACTCTCCTCCTCTACGAACTACGAACGGCAATTCAAACCTAGGATTGAATTAATCTAACTGGTCTGTGAAACCTTTGGGTCTTTTTCCTATGGGCTCTTAATGTACCGTCATGGAAGTCTTAGCTCCGCAGCACCTGAAAGAGACCAACCAGGTGAAGAAGCGAACTCAGTGCCCAGGAATTCGAGTAATTGGTGGCCGAATCTATGATTCGGAAAAAGGGGTGTGCTGTCACCAGGTATAATGGTTTATGGTTCGTGATTTCTTATTTTCTGTTCTTGGTTCTTTAATCTTTTCGGAGTTCTTTAATCATGATAATAAGTAGGGTTCGGTTTCTGTCTTATTAAGGAAATGGGTATATTTAGTTGTAGTTTAAAGTTCATTTTCATGATACGCTTTTTGTATTCCATGTTGAAGTGCCGTCAAAAAACCAGGGATTTTGCTGCTTCTTGTAAGAATTCGAAAGCGGAGAAACTTTGTACCATTAAGTTTTGCCACAAATGCCTCCTGAACAGGTTAGCTTCGCCTGTGATATAAAACGCGTGCTTTCAAAAATCTTCTGTTCTCACAAGAGTTCGTAGGCAGAGCACTTTTTATAACCTCCCCAGCTGAGATTATAGGTTTGTGTTGAATTAGATATGGAGAAAACGCAGAAGAAGTGGACGTGTTGAAAGATTGGAAATGTCCTAGGTGCAGAGGCATCTGCAATTGCAGCCAATGCATGTAAGATATTGTTGATGTGAGATGTCCTGTTGCATTTTTTTCCCACTTGGCAAACAGAATTTATATTGCTTGAATTCCATAATTTATGGCTTGGAAGTTCTGAGAGAAGATTGATATTCCAGGAAAAGAAGGGGCCACCAACCTACTGGTCAATTAGTGAGAACAGCCAAAGCATCGGGTTTTTCCTCTGTGTCAGAAATGCTTGACGTTACAGGTCCAAGTAACATACCATCTGCTAACATTCAAAACGTTGCTGTTTCACCTATGAAGGCGATTTCTCCCAAAAAGGTGTGCTACTGTTTATCTCATTACTCTTACCAACTGTGGTGCAGCTACTAAAGCTATGTTCTTAATGGTTCATCGAGCTTCTCGTCGCTCATATATTTCATGCTTATTGCAGGATCTAATGATTGATCTTAATATTTCAAATTCTGATATGGAGGTTGAGATTAATGCTGTTTCATCTGAAATGCCAGGTGGCTCACACAAGGTTTGGTGGCTATTCTCTGCCTTAATTCTTCATAGATATATCACAGACTAATAGCTTGTATCCTCTGCTGCATATTTGGGTGGATTTTTATATTTTTGTGGGGTTCTGTAGGAGCTTGTGCTCGCTCTGTCAGCGAAGTGTGGCAAGGAAAACTCTCAGAAGGCATTGCTTGACTCTAAGGAAAGACCTAAAAAAACAAAGCGGGAAGGGCTAAAGGAAATACGTAATGGCAGCAGAGTAGACGATTCTTGCCAAAATGGGAGCGCAAAAAGGGTTAAAATTGATAATGAAGTTCCATTGGAGGAAACAAAACAAAACGTAACTGATGATATCATTCAAGTAGGGAATAAACAAAAAAAAATGCAGCAGAAAATGAAGGTTTCCAGAACTTCAAATGATGTCTCCTTGAATTCTGATGACAAAGATGTGAAAGAAGAAAGGAAGAAACCAAAAAAAATGCAGCAGAAAATGAAGGTTTCCAGAACTTCAAATGATGTGTCCTTGAATTCTGATGGCAAAGATGTGAAAGAAGAAACGAATAAACAAAATTGCAAAGGCATGGCTAATCCTGAGAACAAGGAAATGAACAGAGTCGTTTCTTTGCCACTGGGCTCTGTTTTAACAGGTATACTGGACCTTGAATTGCCACTTGAAGATATTGGTCACGCATTGCAGTTTTTGGAGTTTTGCACCGCCTTTGAGAAGGTATATCTTGTGTTTGATTCTGCTAACTTTTGCGGTAGATGGTACTTGTTGCCTGTGTGACTGCAACGTAACAAAATATATCTTATGGGTAGTTCACGAATCAAATATAGACTGTTATATTATTCTTTCAATTCTCTATCCTCACAATACCAAATTGGGACAATTTCTTATGACTACTTAGATATATTACAAGTCAAATGTCAAGTTTATCTTTTGATGGATGATCGTCAAAAATGCTGAAAGCATTCACATTCCTATCTGACACGTTTGTTGAATTTTTAATTTGTAAGTAATTGAAAATTAACGCAATACTTGATTCTCAACATGTAATGATGTTATTTTGAAGAAATAATTTCTGTATGTCATATTAATTCTGCTGACTGTTTTGAATACTTCCTATGGCGTACTGTCAGATTCTTGATATGAAGAAAGGAGAAGCTGAAGCCATACTTGAAGAATTAATATGCATACAAAATGCTCCCGGTAGATACAAGACCTTAATAGTTCAGTTCTATAACAGATTGTTGACAATAATTCTGAGTGAATCAGGAGAAGGGTATGGGTGTATTTATTCAAGCTTTATTTTGGAAAGTTCCACTCTCTTATTTACTTGGACGACGTTTGACCATCTCAATCTCTTTGTTGTAGGTCTCCTTCCTTAAAATCGTTGAGCGGAAGACATTCATGGTGGGAAGTTGTAAGAAATATAATATCTGAATCTGATATTGTTCCAAAAGAATTGCAGCTGGATGGTCTTGAAGAAGGAATTGATGGCTATTATAATTTGAATTTATCAAATAAGCTTACATTATTGAACTTTCTTTGCGATGAAGCTTTGGACACAGAGTAAGTAACCATGATAAAACCTCTGAGACAACTATGTTATGATTTTATTTCCCCCCTCTTCTCCCTTTCTCCTTCTTGTCTTGATTTTCTTTGGAGTTGTTTGTAATTTACAAAATTTGTCCAGGACTATAAGGAACTTTATTGATGAGCAACAATCAAAATTTACTGAAAGTGCAAAAGAAGCAAAAGTAAAAGTTGCTGCAGCCATGGAAAAGGTAGTGTCTAATATGTTGATTGGACATCTCTAGTGGATGTATAATACCTTTTTTAGGCTGTCTTCATAATATGTGGATTAATTGTATCTACAGGAAAGAAGTCTTAAGCAAAAAATGAAGGATGATGTGGCTAAAGCCATTATTGCTAAAAATGGCGCTCCCCTTACAATTTCAGAGCATGAAGGTCTTGTTAGAGAGATTAAAAGCCAGGCAGCTCGTGCTCATGCTAAGATGCTTGAGGCAAAGGGCCTGGTTCCTAAAAGTATGCTGTGTTTCTCAAGAGTTTGTGTTCATACCATTTTGCAAAGTCATGCCCACTCAAAGATCTTATTCTTCCATCTTTGGCCAAAGTTTGTGTGGGTGGTCTGAATTCCAGAATTTTAAGATCATCTAAGTCACAATATAGTACTAATAACTAACGCAAACAAACAAGTAAATCTAGATGCTTATGCTTTTAACTTGAACTAATGATTTGTGATAAATATCTATTGGCATCTCATACAATCCTATTCTTCAATTCGCACTAGTATTCTCCTTAAATATTTTTTTTTTAGATAAAAAGATTATTGGTCTTGAATAAGTAGTTTCCAAATTATGCTCAGTTCATTGAGACAAAGGAAGATGATTTAGTATGAATTTTCTCAGATTTTCTATGTTTTTATGGGAAATGTGATTAATGATAAACCCTATTTTTACCGTTCATCGTGAGGCTGGATTTAGCAAGTTAACAACGTGCTTAAGATGCAAAAAGATAAAAATTAATATACATAGTCAATGAATATTTCCATAATTTTATTGTAATGACTGATTGTTTTGACTGTAACTTCACAGCTAAACATAGATCTGATGCTGTCAGAACTGAGCCTGTCCTAGTGGATGGTTGCGGCCGGGCATTTTGGAGATTAAAATGTTATACTGCTGAATATGCTGTTTTGTTGCAAGGTAAATTTTTTATTTGTGTGAGGTTATATTTTGTGCACAAACCATTATGATTTGGCATCTAGCAAAATTCTAAGAGATTTTGGCATGCACAGAAATCAAATTTCAGGATGCACCAACAGCAGCAGCAGATGAAAGGTGGTGTGTTTATGGCACTGAACAGAAACATGATATTGAGGCGTACCTTTTTTCAAGGTGAGCTCGTTAAATTTGTTCTAAATGCCTAGGAATTTGCACTCGATGCTGGAGAGATTATGTTTGGTCGGAAACTTTATTATAATCATCACTATAGGATTACCCGATAATATGTACGAGTATGATTTTTTGTCATTGGTTGTAGGGACAAAGGACCTAGAATTTGAGACTTATTTTGCACTCTCCCAAATGAAAGAAGTGAAGCAAATATGGAGGCTCTCTCTTCTTTTGGTAATACTCTGATCTGGATTTTGCTGCTATTCTCTGATATTCACTATAATTGCTTCTTGTTCGAAGTACATATCCATTTGGCAAAATGAACTAGCAGTCTAGCTAGTCACTGATAACAGGATAATAGCATCAATTTATGGTTAAGCTTGGTTAATGAAATTGAATCATAGGTAGATTTTCTATTTCCTTCCGTATTAGATGTCCCCAAAGTAACTTCCATTGACATTTCTTGAGGTATCAAAGGAGGATTTGGATTTTCTCCATATTTTATCTCTATTTCTCTGTAAACTTCTTGTGTTTATTTAATTGTCCATTTGGTTTTACTCTAGGTAATCATCGCATTAAACTAAATGCATTATTTATTTATTTACTACCATAAATAAGTATTATTATCATGTTCTCATGAGCATTTCAGTGATAATAATAAATGCATAGTCATAAAACCAAATGGACAATAAGAGGGATGATAAGCTTAATTTTTGGAGTTATCTTTTTATTGGATAGACTAGGTTTAGGAAAGAGGCTATAATATAAGTTAAGTGATGACTCTTGAATCGATGATGTACTGATGTTAATTTTTTTCTCCCTCCAGGAAGATGAAGATATTGTTTCTCGTCTTTAGCTATATTCAATGTAAACTTTCAGTTGATGATAGAAATATGAACTACAGGTGTGTAGGCATATGTTTTGCTATGTAATTACAAGCTATCGTGTTTGTAATATCAACCTGCGATTATCTGTAATTGTAGGCATCAAATCGATAATTCCATGTATCTGCTTGAATCTGTAATGACTAGATATGGATCTCAGTATATATTTTGGTTACTGATATGTATCCTCATTTTTTTTTTATGAAGTTTAATGAATTAGTCACGTAATGATTTGCTATCACTCTGGCCGGTACATAATATAAGACCTATTTTTCTAATTAGATTAATGATATTAGTTTATTTAGTTAATATAACATTTTTTTTTAAAAAAAACACTAATCAAATTTAATTCCTTCCTCCTATTATTGTTCAGGGAGTATTAAAAAGGATAAATAAGTAAAAAGTTGACAAACATGGGAAATTTAACTTATATTTATAATTAGAATTAAGGTGTTTAAATAACTTTCAACATTTTCCAAAAGTGTAAAAATAAATTTCAATAATTTTTGGTATTAAAAGTAATTTTTAGCTTTTTAAAAAGGGAGTATGTTGTTAGTTGACCGTTAACTTCTGTTATTATAACATTTTAAGGTGTAAAAATAATTATTAATTTATATTAAAAGTGTAAAAAGTAACCGTAATTTTTTTCATAAAGAAGAAAAAATTTCACAAAGTTACAAGTCAAAATGTGGATAGGTTCGAGAGCGTTAACAATTCTTATAAAATTTTAGAAAATAGTAGAGAGTGTTCAGAATATTATGGCTTGATCAGAATAATATTTTGAGGTTTGAGGAATTTACTATAAATTTTTGAATATTTTCATAATTTTTTGCTGAATCGGATTTAGGTAGATGTTGCCCATATGTCGGATCTAGGTAGTCTGATTGGCACATTTAAGGGAAGATGCTATCCAATTGCTCTGGGCCTAGGCAGTGGGAATGGGCCAGCAGCAGGGGCATGTGCTCAATGGGCTGTACAAGGTGGAAGATCGCAAATACATATGGTAGGATTAGGATAGTCCATGTCACCTTTAGTTATCTCATAATTAAAATCCTCTTGGACTTTAACTTGAATAAGTAACATAAAAACTTTAAATTAATGTTCAAATAGTCGAGTTTCAATTACTTATGCATGAAAAAAAATTACGGTTACTTTTTATACTTTTGGTATAAGTTAATGACAATTTTTGCATCTAATGTTAGAATAACGATAAACTAAAGGCCCCTTATCAGTCAACTAACGACGTACTCCCTTTTCAAAATTTGAAGGCTATTTTTTATACAAAAAATTGTTGAAGATTATTTTTACACTTTTAGGAAATGTTGAAGGCTATTTAAACATCTTAACCCTTACAATTAAGATAAATTTCCCAATTAGGTCTATATTAGGGATCGGAGGGGAGGGGGTATTATATTTATATATTGATGGATTTGTGAAAATTAAGGTCTTATTTGATTGTATTCTCTTTTTTACCTCTCAAAAAACAGTTTTATAAAAACAATTTAGAGGAATATTAAGTCAAGTATAATTGGAATATTAGACCAAGATTGATGGAGATATTTTCTTGAAATTGGGGATTTTTAGTTAAGTTTTATTCTTGGTTTAAAAATATCCAAATTTTGATGCCTAATATCTCATAAATAATTTGAACTTTATAAGAACAATAATCAATTTTTGTTCAAATGACTAATGGTCTCTAGGCCGTGTGGTATGATCAATGTCTTATATGGCACACAATCCAAATTTGATCTTAGCTGCATGTAATAAAAAAAAAATTTGTTCGAATAGTTTGTAGAGGAACTCTAACTTCTTTGATCCATTTAACACGTGAAATTTCGTTTCTATCAAATATGTCCCACAATTTGTATTTGAACTCATTTTGTACCTATCTTTTCATTTAATTGAATAGCTTTTTTCATTGATTTTTAAAAGAACTTTATTCTTTAATTGTCCGGCTATAAATTTTGCACAAATATTAGGGTGTCCATAAGGGCTTGCAATTCTTGTATCCTCACAAAAAAGATTTAATTTTAAGAAAAGTTTGATCAAATCAAGAATTTTGTCCTAACTTTTTTTCAATCTAGTCTTTATTAAAGAAAACCTTCTTTCTTCTAATAAAGCCTTCTTAAAATTTAGGGGTAAATTGCAATTTGGTCCCAAGAAAAGAAATTTACGATTATATGATTTTGTGAAATTACGTAATTGCAATAAAGTTCTATAGAGTTGTCAATGAAGCTTATGGAGTTATTAATGATAATCCTTAGAAGCACATGAAGTTGTCAACTAGGATTTTATTACAATTACGTAATTTCGCAAGACCGTTTGATTGTAAATTCCCATTCAATGAGACCAAAGCGCAATTTTCCCTAAAATCTAATTTTAATATACCTTCAAACATTTGGTTCTACTAGTACTCTCTTTTTTAAATTCTAATATAATTTGAAAATCTTGACCAATGACATTTATGCCTTGGGGTGTTTTTCCTTTTTTCTTTTTTAATGTCACCTCAGCTTACCACCCTAACTCTTCATAAGAAAGGAGAGTCTCCACTAATTTCTCTTAAAATTGGAGTATTAAATAACAAATGAGAACAATAAACCAATCTTGGCAAATAATAAGTGCCAATTTGTTATTTGAAAATAATGAGAAATGGCTAATTATGTAAAAATATTATCTTCATTTAATCTTTTTTTGGTGGAAAAAAAATTAATGGAGAAGTTTTTTGCCAAAATTGGTGAGGGTTGGATTTAATCCCACCATCAAGAGCATATAAAAAAGGTTATATGACTACTGAGCCTCTAATACAACTTAACAAAATAATGGAGAAATGTTAATTATTAGAATTAAACATAGGCTAATTTCAATTTTAGTTTAGCAATCCATTACATCTTATGCCCATTCAAGATAACTGTTTAGCAATTAGCAACTACTTTTCCAAATTTCTAACGTATTAAAATAAATTAATGAAGCCCTTCTTGAGTTGTCAACAATTTTTGTTTGGTCTTTCACTACACTTTTATTGGCTATTCACCATAATGTTTTAGCAATTAACAAACACTTTTTCTAAAATTCAATCTTGTTAAAATAAATTAATGAGGTCATTCTTTAGGTTTTTAACAACCTTTGTTTAACAATTCACTATAACGGTTTACTTCCTCCAACCCTAAATTTAAAATAGAATTCACTTTTTTTTAAGAGATTAAGGAAGCTAAATAAGTTACTTAATCATATCATATGTTGTATATTATTGAATTATATACTTCCTCCGATCCAACTTATAAGATCCAGTTGAATTTTTTTTAAAGATATTAAAGAAGTTAAATAAGTTACTTAATCATATTATATGTTGTGTTTTATTAGACTATATATTAGTTGCTAATTCATAAGTCAAACAAATTAATTTAGAGGAAACAAATAAAAATAAAAATATTTTAAGGTAATTTAATTAGCTTCCTTAGTCTTTTTAAAAAAAACAGTCATCTGGATTTTATATTTATGACCGGAGGTAATATTAATTTATAAGTTAAGAAAAACATTTGGAGAAATAATGATAAATATAAATATTTTAAAGTAATTTAATTAGTTTTCATAATATTTCTAAAAATGTGAAATCTATCTTATATTTAAGACTGAAAGAAATAACAATTAACAACCTCTTTTCCAAATTTCAAACTTGTTAATGTCTATGACATTCTAACACCATTTTGCCCTTAACGCATACTTTTGCACAAAAAACTGTAGTGTAGGTACGTGTAAGGGAATACTTTATAAAAAAGCTTCTATTTTCATCAAAAGCTTTTATATTTTTAGTTGATCCCCAGCCTAAGTTAGGTTGATATTAAAGCCGATAAAACGAGTTCAACCTATTAGTCTGCTGGTTGGAATAAGGTTATGATTAGTAGTTTTTGTGTGGGCTACACAGGCCCACACTGCACAACTTGCGAGCTGGCCTGCAACTTTTTTTGGTCAATAAATTAGACTGCCAAACAAGAAGACCCAAGGGAGTATAATGGGCTTGACCCTTTATATAAAAAAAAAAACAAAATAGACTAAATGAATATATTAGGCTGAGTAAAAAACAAGAGTAATTTAAAAATAAAAATTGGAGTGTAATTAAAATTGGACTGATGCACTAAAAAAATAAAAATGCAGCCGAAGAGTTCCAAGTACTATTCTTTATTTCTTCACTACAAGAGTAATTTTTGCACAATATGTATCTGAGACAAATGAATCAGTCCATGTAAAAGGAAAAACTTAGCATATATTTTAATTAAGAAATTGTGAGCATGATTGATGATTTAAAAATCAAAAAAGAGAGGGAGATATCAAATATATACCATATCACATCCAAAGGCAAAAACAAAAAAAATTAAATTTGAATCACGTGAATCCCAAACTGTCAACCCTTTAAGTTTCACCACAACCAAACAAACTTACATCAGATAATTCACTCTTCTCTCTTCTCTCTCTCTCTATTAACCTAAACAACTTGAAACTAACAACTCTTCATCCTTTGCTTTCTCTATCTACCTCATCATAAGGCACAAAAAGAGAGAGAATCTCTTGATGATGATGATATACATGCATACACACATATATATATTTAGGTCGTCATCGTTTTGTTTGTCAAACCAGTGGAGGCTTAAAATGATGATTATGAGTGGTGGGGAAGACATTGTTATGATATTTTCTAGGTTTGTCTGTCTTGTGATTATTATTTCTGAGTAATCTAGTGGTCATGCATGCCCAAGGGAAGCAGCCACCACCTGGTTGTTGCTTTCTTTTGCTGCAAACTCGCTCTTCCATATTGTTTTCTTCATTTCTGTCATGTGTTGTTGTTGTTGTTCTTCTTGCTGTGTCGTCTGTGACTTTCTTTGTCTCTTCTATTCCTTTCACGTTCTCTTCTTCCACCTGCATGCATATGCATCCATTCACACACACACACACACACATTTGTCATTATTCTTCCCTCTCACAATTTGAATTGAAATTCACACAATAACAACTTTTAGTTCCAGCTTTTACTCGCATATTACTGTTTTTTTCCCTTTTTTACGATAGAACCACTGATATCCAGATTCTATTAGCAGGAGCCCAACTAATCTAATAGGTCTCAAACTCGATACTTTGAGTTAAGGGATCAAGGCACTTACCACCTTAACCAACCCAACATTATATTGGTTGATTTTTTTGATCTGTCAATTGTATGATATTATCAATTTTATTAAGCAATATGTGAAACCTACCATTTAACTAATTCGACCAAATTGAATAGTTGAATGTACATAAATAGTTACAACAGAGTTTTCGTTATTTGTATTAATATACTCTAAGAGGAATGTTCTTATGTTGTGCTAACAATTTAATAACTATATACTACCTCCGTTTCTATTTATAAGGCCCTATTAATTTTTTTAGAGAAT
>JBAGKO010000010.1:31051701-31064645 GCA_037177275.1 Acacia concinna
CTTAATCATATCATATATTGTGTTTTATTACATTATATATTAGTTCATAAGTTAACCAACATAATTTGAAAAAAAATGACAAATTTTAATATCTTAAAGTAATGTAATTAACTTTTTTAAGAATTTTTTAGAATTATTTAAAAAAAGTCAATAAATCTTATAAATAGGAACAGAGGGAGTATAATGTTTTAGTTCATGCTCCTATCTGTTATCTCCAGTCTAAGAAGGGCTAGGTAGCTTCCTTTAATTAATATATAAACTTCGGCCTGAGTCATTATGTTTAAGTGGAACTTGATTTCTGTAAGGGTAAACTCAAATGAGCAAAGTGTATATATGAATCCTTAGAATTATTGCATCTCTCTTTTATTCAATTAATTACTAATTAATAATAGTGCTGATAAAGCTTACATATATAATACACATAGAGGAGTTGAGTGAGTTTAATTTTTCTGCTCACATCAAAATCAACACTAGAGTATGGACCATATAGTGATTGTCTTATCCCTTTCAACTTTGGTATTTGTGATTTATTTGGACCCAATTACAAACAGGCCAAGATCCTAAAATTACCATAAAATATGCATATGCATGAAACACACAGGAATGAAAAGGAGATCTATATATGCTAAATATATACTTGCATTAACCTATACCCTAAAACTGTAAGACCTTTTTTTTTTTTCACCAGTTAAAACTATAAGACCTATCCTAACCTCACATATTTCATTATTTTTAGAAACATTAAAGTAACACCCTTATGGATAGAATAAAATCTAAGTAAATATAAACACAGACATATCCCAAACTCCAATGGTGTTATCTTATAGTTATATGACATGCATGTGAATGAAGGCAGTAAAATGTTGAAGAACAAGAAGCAATAATTTCAGTAAATCATTCGAAAATAAGAAAACAGTAGAAGGACAGTGTGTAGGCATTTTCACTTGTACGCTCAAATACATACACATGTACTTTCATTTCTGTCACATGAGACAACACCAAAGATAAATTATATATACTGCCTTTAAATTATACTATATGTACAATTTCATTTTCATTACTAGTAAAAAAAAGGGGAAAAAGATAAATAAATACCCTCTAAATATTAAAAATCTTGAAAGATGACTCAAATTTAATAAATGATAAATAAGGGGCTCTTACAAAAACTTAACAGAGAATGATTCAAATTGAGCAGATAATGACTAAAACAAAATGACTAAAACTCAATAAAGAATGACTAAAACTTAACAGAAAATGATTAAAATTGATCAATTTTCTATCATTCATTTGTCATTTACTAAATTTAAGTCATCATTTAAAATTTTTAATATTTATAGGGTATTTATTTATATTTTTTTAAAAAAATAAAATTCATTTGGATCAAAATACATAAAAAAAGTATGAACTAGTTAAAAGCTAGGAGCATGCTTTAACGTCTATAGTCAATGGACGGTGCAACTTTCAGACTCAAAACAGTTTTTGAATTTGTTGGGATTCTGCAAACTTCCATTATTGACATATATGAAAGAAGATGATCATATATAGATGTGACTGTTTCAGGGGAATGGATGACTTGAGATTTGAGATTTCATTTATATTTTTCACATTTTCATAAAAATAAGTACAAAATAATATAGCTGGAAGAGGCATGATAAAAATATAGTCTATGAGTAACTTTATTCTTTTTATTTCATTTGTTCCATATAATGCATGAACAACTTCCCTATTTTACATGCACAGATCACTTCAAAAGGCAATAGATATTTAAGAAATTATATCAAAGTTCTTTTAGGGCTAAACTGGGTATTAAAAAAAGGTTGTATAGTGAATTGGTATCACACACACACAAAGATATATATATATATATATATATATATTTCAAGCATGGTCTTATCTAGTAAGGGATTAAATATCCTGTAAAAAAGGCTCAAGTTTCACTCTTGTCATATAAAAAGAATCATGTCAGGAGAGCTTTCCTTCTATTGAGACTCAACTCAATTATTATATTCCTCCGTCCTTAGTTATAAGCCAAAAAATTGTTTTATTGCAACAGTTCCAACTACTCCTTTCTTCTAATTTTAAATGAATGTGTAATTAAAAACACTTATTATTTGCACTAAAAATTGGATAATTGTTGTGTCCTCCGATCATAAGTATAAGAGTTAGTTAGGTGATTTATTATATTCCTAAAAGTAAGACCCCAATCTACTTTCCGTTAATTTATTTTTTAAAACAATCTCCTATTAATTACACATGTTAAATGAGGGGGTTGATTCTATGCCTATTGTTTCAACGCAAATGATTAAAATGAGTATTTTGTGAAAGGTAATATACTTAATTAAATAATTATATTAATTAATGTATATTAGTGGTTAAGTTTATTGAGACAGAGAAGGAGGAATAATGTTGAGTAGACGATGAACAATTTTATCTTTTAAGGAAAGAGAGATTGAGACAAGAGGGGGCCATGTGCACATGTAAAGAGAGGGACCAATATATTTGTGTCTGTAAACTGTAAGTACCACATTTTGGAAGGCAACAAGATCTCATTTATGACTCTCTCTCTCTCTCTCTCTCTCTCTCCCCCCCTCTCCCCCTCCTCTTATTTTTTATTCTCTGTCTCTTGGGAAATGCAAACACTACTCACTCTTTCTATCTTAATTTCTCTCTCTCTTTTCTTTCTTTCCTTCCTTCAATCTCTCACACACGCACAAGTTAAATTTTGTATTTTGCTTTTTTGGATGCTTCCTCGCATATGGTTCAAATTCAAAACTCTTACACTTTTTCCAAAATTTATGTTTCATTATATTTCTCCAATAATAATAATAATCCAACTATACTATCTTGCATTAATGGCAAAGACAGACATCTTTCCTCTAACACCCACATGAAATTTCGGTTCAAGATTCCCCCACTCTTACCCAATCAATAGTCACCAGTACTCCTCTTCTGCAGATTTTTATTTACAAGACACTTTTAATTAATTCAAACACATGAAAAAAAAAAATCACAGTTAACTTATTAAATACCCCTCCATAAAAATAGGTTATATATTTAAGAATGGAGGTAGTATATTTTAAATTTATTAAAGTTTATAATTTTTTTTATATTATTATTTTATATCTGGTTTGAGGGTTGTGATTATCCCTTTTTAATATATGTGTCTCTTTTGAGACTTGAATTCAAAAGTTAGAGAGATCTATCAGTACTTTACACTGTTAGACCCATTCTATATTGGTATGGAAGTTTTCAACTTTACTCCTAATAAATGTTGAAGAAGATAGGAAAAAAAAACATTTACATATTAATCACACAAGCGAAATTTGCAGATAAGCGTTAATGGCTTTCTAAGTCACTTACATTATTATCAACTAAGGAATTATCTTATTAAAGACAGCTATGTAATAGAGACAAGAGGGGGTACTTATACCAATAGTGATGTTTATGTTTCAGAAACAAAAAAAAATCTCAATTATATATAATTAAAACACTACATATATACACATAGTTACATACATACATTTATACATACCTGATCATCTTCCTCGGACTTGGTTTTATAGTTAGAAACAGGTGATGATGAATCTCCAACTCGCTTCATTGATCTCTCCAGAATGGAAGGCGTTGAAGTTGGGCTCGGACTACTGCTTGAACTCACATACGGCGGTGTACTCTGAGTTCCCACATCTCTTGTTCTTCCCTCCTCCTTCTTCTCTGCACATACATGTGTGTGTGTGTGTGTGTGTGTGTTATAAAACAAGTGAAGAGATTGAATGAGAAAGTGAAAGTGTAATATATATATATATATATAATGATGATGATGATGAAGAACCTGGTGGAATAATGGGGAATTGCAGGGAGAGATCTTGTGAAGTGGAGGAAGAAGATGAAAATGGCTGCTTCTTCTTATTATTACTATTATTATTTGAAGAAGAAGAAGAAGAAGAGAAGACAAGAGGAGCAGACATGGTGATTCTGTTGGAGCAGGAAGAAGAGTAATATCTGAAGGATCTTGCAGTGATGAGAGATTTTGCAGACAAACATTCCAAAGGGACTTTCCCAGAAAGTGGATTGCATATATATTTCTCAGCTTCATCCCACTTTGAGTTCAAAGCAAAGCCTTCTAATGTTGTTGGAGATGAACACTCCCAAGTATGATACCCAGACCTTGCTTGTAATGCTGCAAATTAAATATTCATTCATTAGTTAATTAGTTAACTTCAATCATTAATTAACTTACTACAGTATTACCTTTGAGAGCAGTGGAGAAACAATAGGTGGAGGGGTCGATTATTTCATCTGGTATAGAACAGAGAAAAATGAAGGAAAGTGAGGGAGAGTTAACCAAGAAAGAAGAGAAAATGAATATATATATATAAATATATATGTATATATACCTCTAAAAGCGTAGCCTGGAGAAGAAGCAGTGCTGGAGATGGTGAAGTTGGAAGAAGGGAAGAACCTTCTGGACATGGTGTTGTGGCGAGAGATACGAGGTTGTCTGTTGTTGATGAAGAAGTCTGAGTCGTCGTCTCGAAGCTTTGAAGACTCCATTATTGGAGCTTGGAAGGTTGAAGAAGAAGAAGGAGAAGAAGGAGAATGAAATTAGAACAAAGAGAAGAGAAAGTGAAAGTGGTCTAAAGTAAGAGGAGAGGCATGCCTCACATCACACTTCTGCAAAAAGTTGTGTGTGTCTTCAAAATTTTTTTACTCTTTTTTGCTTTTTGAATATTCTTCATCCTCATTATGTTCAATTTTTAGGACATTAAAGTTGCATCATCATCAAGTTCTATTAAGTACCAACTTGTATATGAAAAAAAATAAATTAGGTGTAAATTAATTAACATTGCATTCATATATAATCTAGGAAGGATTCCATTTAAATATATTTTTAATTTCAAAATCTCAAATTAATAATTTTTTATAAAATTGAGTTGTCAATTGCATTATAAGTTTGAGTAATCCCATTACTCTTATGGGTAATAAGATTGATAAGGAATTTTAAAATTTAAATGGAATTCTTTCTTAACCCACTTTTAATCTTGATTATTCAAAACCTCGTTTTGGATGTCAACCGCCGTAACAATATCTGCACTGTTCAAATACAGTTTCAATATAATGAGTTCAGATTTAAAATTTTCAACCAATAATTTTCTGATAAATTAAGAATTAAAATACTATCTTTAATTATTTTAGATTTTGTACCTATTAAAATAATTTTTTTAAGAAATATAGGTAAAAAACAATTAATTTAAACCTTTCAAATTAGATAGGGCGGTGCACAATGTAATGATGATCAGCTCCTAATAATGTTCATATCCACTTGGCACTGAAATTCATTCCTATTACTCGAGATCTAGTGTATTCAAAATTGATTATGATGTAAAATAACTTTACTATATTAGAGAAAAGAGGGTAAATAACATATTATTTATACATTATGAACAATGCACAACTTCATATTTTAGCTCCTAACCAAACATACAACTCATATATTCTTGTTTATATATTGATGGAAATTATTTAATTAGGGGTTCAAATTGGAATAATGTTGACACATAAAGGGGACCATCTAAATCTTTTCAAGATTCGCCTGAGCTCAACTGTAAAAATTGTTTCGACTTTTTAATTTCTTTCCTTGAAAATTTTGTAAATCTTAAAAACAAATCATTGCATGTACATATTTATCTCTTATTGTTGTTCCTTTTGTTCCAAATATTTTCTACACTTATTTTATTTATTCGTTTTTATTTATTTTTATTTGAACGAAACACTTGAATCACTTAGATATAGACAGATATCGTGGGCCCCTGAAACACATGGAATTTCCTTATATCATGAGTTTGGCCACTTCACTTTAAAAGATAAAATCAATATATTCTTTTCATTTAGGGGAAAAAAAGTTTAGGTTAGTTTGTTTTGGAGGCTTTCTTAAATGACAAAGTTTCAAAGTTCCAAAAAATACTTATAAATATCTTTATATATCATCCGTTAATACGATCCTCATACTAAATACTTTTATTTGTTGTCCCTGGTAATTAAGTAATTAAATTTAAAATTAAGTTGTGGTTGGCGTATTGGATATCTCATTTCGCCACTTAACCAATGGTTGGGGGTTCAATCCTCGCTTTGAGAATGTAGCCTACCCCTTAGTTAGTACTTAGCTCAAGTGGAGCCATCGAAGATACCTTGAGATTACTAAAAAAAAAAAGTAATTAAATTTGAAAAGAAAAGAAAATATTTATTTTCCCCATGTTTAAATAGAAACTTTTCATATTTATATTACATTATTTCATAGTTAATGACTTTAAATAGGGATAATATGGAGACAATTTTATTAATATTTCATCAAGAGTTCTAATATGAAACTCTTATCTTTTCTAAAAAGCAACTTATAGTAAGAACTATAAATAGTATCATACTCTCTCCTTCCTAAATATAAGTTTTAAATAATCGATTTGCCTTTATCAAAATTATTTAAAATTAGTTTAGAACAATAAATATATATATTTTTTCAACCACGAGTATATCCTTATTTGTAAAGAGGATAAATTAGAGGCAATAAATATAATAAATACAGCTAAGGTTAAAATTGAAAAAACACAATAAACACTTTGACTTTTCTAAAATGAAGCTAACATTTTGGAACAATCACAACTTTAAAATTTATATTTAGAGATAGAGGAAGTATATTATATGTGTATGCGTGTGTTATATATTATTTCATAATTAATGACTTTAAATCTGATAATATTAAGGAACTGCATTAAATATATACATTAAGTAAACAGAATAATGAGCCTTATAATTAATTGTTACACAAGAGTTAAAACTCAAAACAAAACTAGGAGATAGCTAGATTCATTTAATATGTAGATTTTTTTTTTTTGGCCAGACGTTTAACACACACACACACGAATTAAAATGACGTAGACGACGAAATAAAACAAACCAGAGAAACTTTATGAAAGATATGTAATTTGTATTGTTGAATAATAACAAATATTTTGTTTCAGTTGTTTCACACTCGTATGTTGGCCAAAAAAATGTCGTTATACTTGTAGCTTCTTAATGGGCCTTCTTGTGTTTTTATTATGACAAAAACTTAGGCATATTAAAGTACTGAGCTCACACCCTGTAATTCAAGAGACTTTTTATTTTTCTTAATCTTCATTTAAGATTTATTCCAATTACTCTAATGTATTTGAGTTATTTTTTTTATAAAAGGACAATTTTATTTAAATAAAAAAAGTACATAACAACATTGAACTTTTACAATATCATAAGAAAATATAATTTAAACTTCGAAATCTCGAACTAGTGCCCAACGCCCCTCCCCCAAAAACAAAAAAAAAAAAGCAAAAGAAAAAACAAATATACTAATTATATTGCAAATCAATAAGGTACAATGTCATAGAGGCCTAATAAGAAACAACTAAGTGAACAAACAATGAAATAAAAAGGTCTCAACAAGAGTCAAGCAAACTAAAAACACATACATAAGCTTCCAACAAAATCATAACATAATATAATAGGAATGCAACATCAGCAAAGTCAGCAACTATGACGTAGGTTGAGATACCCCAAACAAAGGATGGGACCCATCAAATGAAGCTTTGACAATAATCCCGACTATCAAATCTGTTTTCATGGGAACATGTGCGCAAGATAGTTCCTGCTTAAGTTCCTTAAGACCATAATATTTTCAAGGATAACCACATTCATAGCCATAACAAAGAAATAATAATCAGTCTGAAAATAAACGAGAGAATCACAACTCCAGTCCAAATATGAACAATAAGACTATACACAATGAACAAGCTCATATCCAACCCAAAGATTAACAGTGTTCGCATAAACACTGAACATGAAACTAAAAGAAAAGAAAAAAAAAACTAAACAAAACATCAAACTTCACACCAGAAGATTTCCCTATATCATCAAAAGATTCCAAGCTATACCCAACGACTAAGTTGGCAGATCCTTCATATCGATTCATCTCACTCACCATGGAGAGACCTAGAGGCACCCACTGAAGGTCACTCTCGGAGGCCACTACACAGATTTGAGCTTTTGAAACCTCTGCGCTTTTGGATCCGCGATCTCTCCTCGTTCTCAAATCAGTAAAGGGCTACACTACAAGGAAGGACATGGTCGTACCATACCCTAGTGATATCCACCAGACAGGGAGAACCCCTCTTCTGAACTGTCGAAAAAAGCATCTGGACGACACTAGAAGGAAACCCTAGGAGAGGAAGAGTGACGGGACAAGCCTGTAACCTAAACTGGTGATTTCCTATTAAAATGAATGGTTAATTGTTGTACTTTTGTAGGTAATACCTATATTTCTATTGATAACAAAACTTATTTGAAATTTTAAATTTCAAGTGGTATTTTCTTCTCTTTTTTCTTAAGAAAAATGCAACCAATGCAAAAAGGAAAAATGATAAAATCAACCAAAAGAAAAGAAAAAAAAAACTAAACAGAACATCAAACTTCACACCTGCCAATATTATTTACTAGGGTAAAGGTGTAAATAAGACCCGGAAGATCTTCGAAGTCTCAATCTCATCCTAGAGGTGTTTTTTTTGGTTCAATTCAGCCCTATAAATTTCTGAAGTGGGCAATTTTGCTCCTACCGTCAGTTAACAGTCTACATGTCATCCACTGTATTTTGCTAAGATGAAAATTTGTCCCAGAAAACTAATTAAATTACTTTAAAACATTAAAATTTATCTTTTTCTTCAAACTCTGTTGTTTGACTCATAAACTAATATATAATGTAATAAAATGTAATATATGATATGATTAAGTAATATAATTAACTTTTTTAGGATTATAAAAAAAGTTAACTGAACTTTATAATTAAAACTAAAAAGAGTATGTAATATGTTACATGACCTTGTAAGTTTTTCCTTTCCTTTTTTTATTTTGCCAACATTTTCCTTTCAAACATAAATACAGAATTACATGTTTATCGGGAAAAAATAACCTTCACACCCGCCAATATTATTTGTAACCACAAGCAGTCTTTGAGTGATTAACACCCACAAAAAATCTGTTGGCCAAAAAAGGAAAAAGAAAAGAACCACACAAAATATGAGATGAGTTATGTTATTTATTATTTATGAATTTTTGGCCAGAATATTTATTGTTTATGAATAACAAACCTTCTTTTACTTTTACATGACATAATTTTCATAACAAAACATATTACGTTATAATTATTTGTAACAGAGGGAGATAGAAGGGAAAATTCCAATTAAATCTGACCAAAATACTAAAATCTAAATTTAGCTTTTTTAACAAATTATTGATCAGGCCAAGAAATTTTATTAGGGATTTATGAATATTGTTGAAAGACTATAATACCCCTCAATAGTTAAAAAGGAAGACTAAAGGAAGTTGTAGGCCTGATATTTATTTTGATTATTTCAGTTGGACTTAATTTTAAGTAATTTGAAGGTTTTGTATTTTTGCTCCTATACTTTGATCATATCATCTTTAAAGACACCTACAAAAGGCTGGTTCAGATTTTTTAGAGAGCTACAACGAGTAGCTAATTATGCCCATGTCTTGGTTATAGAGGAAGAAGAAAAATTGGTGAGAATATTTTGTTGGAATTTGAAAGATAATACATAAATTCAAAGAGAATAAAAACCTCTAGAACATTATTATAAAACTTTAAGTAAAATCATGTACATATGGATATTTATATAAAAAATATATAATCTAATTTAAATCTAAATCTTATCATCAATAAATCAAATTAATTAGAATAAAATCTAAATCTAATCCTAAATATTTAAAGAGAAATACTTAGGTCAAATTGTTTATATCCATTTCGTCAGACTCTCCAATCACATATATGTGTCATATGTTTGAATTATTATGATTTAATTATAAACTGAAATACAATAAATAAAACACATTATTACATATGATTGAAGAACCTGACCAAATAGATATAAAGAACTTTATGTAAATATGGTCCATATTTAAATGATTAAATCTAATAATAATTAATCTAAATATTCTTCACTTAATCTTCAAGCAAATGACATCAACTAACATACAACAAATCAGTACTTTGGTGATCGGCGCATCCCTTATGTGAAAATTGGAAGAGCTATTGTGTTAATTAAAGTGGAGAGCGATCAAGGGAAAAGCAATGTATATATCATTGTCAGCCATATATTGTCAAGGATTCAACATCGACTTGCTCCACAACATATTCATAAACTAACTAACAAAGCGCAATATCAATTACGGGTTTGTTTGGTATAGTTTATTTGATCTAAACAAGATTTTATATACAAAATATAAGAAAAACCTATATCACATAGTTACTTTATATTCCATAATAAGTCACTTATTACATCATGGTAAAATAATCAAAATTAGGCCTACCATTACCATTAAAATTTTCCTTTTTCACTATATATAGGGTAATTTGGTCTTTTAATAATATTCATAAATTCCTAATCAGGCCTCTTGGCCTTATTAAAAATTTATTTAAAGTGCATATCTAAATTTAGATTTTAGTATTTAAGCCAGATTTAATTGAGATTTTTCCAGAGATAGAAGGTCTTTTTGTTGTTTTGTTTTGTTTGGGGGCTAAAGGCCTGACATTGATAGCTCACCCTTTTTTGAAGTCTTGCCTCTAAAAAAGGCAACATTAATTATACTTTCTTTCATAACCCAGAACATTAATTATACTTTATTTATACCTTTCGTTCAAACGTATTTTACTATTTAAATTGGAGATCGAAAATGTAATTGTGACACATTAATAATATGCTTTTTTTTTAAAAAAATAAATTATCTCTATATTTGTTAATATATTCATGTGTGTATATATGTATAATCTAATTTTATATTATCTATAATTCTATAGATTTTCACATGTAAATTTTTTTTAAAATAAAAAACATTATTATTATACATCATCAAGTTATTTTTTTAAATTATTTTCTTACGTTATATATTTGAAGAAAACTAAAAGGTGTTAAACATATAATGAAAATTTACATGAATATAGTTTTAGAATCATCCACCCCAAAAGAAGTAAGGGCTATATAAAGCGCAATTTTTTAATTCAAGTTAAAATGTCTAAACTCATGTTATTAGGCTCAAACAGGTGAAAAAAAAATTAAATAAAAATAATCTCTGGTATAGATAATAATTTCAAATAGGAAAGTTGCTTGTTGACCTTCAAATTAAATTTTATTATATTAATTGTCACCGCTATTATAAATATTTTATATAAAGCTCTTATATATGCAATATGAAAATTTTTCTTTTTGGTTATACTACTTAAAGCATTTCTCTTAGTATAAAATCATAATTGTTTTTAACATTAATAAAAAATCATATGTATGTTAGTCTTTCTTTTTGTTTTGCTACATTTCCATAAAACTTCCATATATACATCACTTTTTGTTGAACATATATCCTCATATAAATACAAATTAAATATGACAAATATAAAGTTACAATCTTAACGTGTTTAAATAAGAAGTAAAAGGTATTGATATTTTTTCCCTTATTAATAAACAAATGATATTACAATTATTTGTGATGATGAGAGATAGAGAGGGAGAGGTTTGACATTGATAGCTCATTCTTTTTTATAGTGTTGCTTCTAAAAAGGGTAGCAATAGACTTTATTTTTGCCTCACGTTTAATCATTTTTTTTTCCAAAAAAAATTTCTAAACCAACTTTCATATTATTTGTGATGTTATTTATCTAAAATATTATGGTTTTTCTTAAGTAATTTTTTTATATCTAATAAACATGCAAAAACAAGTATACATCTGTTATATTATAAGTTTACCTCAAGTTTTCCTTTAGCACCTTTAATTTATAAAGCATATTTTTAGTTTCTTAATCTTAACACCGTAATATAACATTTAATAATTTTTATTTAAAAACGTCAAGTTTAAATAAAACGTGTTGGATAAGGTTTGCACCGCAAAATATTTTTATTTTTATATACTCCATCTAACTTCACGCGATTGAGAAATTTTATTTTATTTTTTTTCAGAACAAAAAATTTATAATTTGATCAAACAAAAGGAAGCTCAACAAAATTTAAATTTAATTTGTTGAAGGTATATCATTTTCATTGAAAGTGACATACTTAAATTAAGAGATAAAGAAGGCAAAAAACAAAAAAAAAAAACAAAAAATAGAGATAAAATTTTAAACTTGTGATTGTGACAACAGCATTTCTCCATCTGAAAAGGCTCACGAGAAAAGCCTCGGTAAAGTTTTCAAACTCATTATATATATATATATATATATATATATATATTTATTCATTTATATAATTCATAGTAAAACTTGAGCGAAGAGCTTTCAGTATTGGGCGGGGTTGAATTTTTTTTGAAACAATCCCATATAAACAATTTAATAATTAAAAAGTCTTATACTAATAAATTAACAACATGTAATGCCGTTTTAAGAAATGATTACAACTTGATGAGTAATTAATATAGATGACTTGAAGAGTAATTAATACTTTGATACATCTATTCTTCCAGGCCTCATTTAATATGAGTAAATTTTTAAAAACTTTTAATTTAAGACATTTACTAAGTTAATTTGTATTCCTTAATTTTGATGTAGGGACCAAAAAGATATGCATGACAAATTTAACGATTAAAAGTTACATTATCCCAAATTTAAATAATATAAGCCTTTCTTTGTTTATTTTTTCTATAGCTTGACGAAAATAGTTTATGTTAATAATTCATATGCATCCTTTAAAAAAAAAAGTGATATTTATTAATTTTATATCATGTAAATAATTTTATAATACAAAAAATTTAAAAGATGATGATATATAGTTTTTTTTTTATTTATAAAAGGGAAAATATATTCAAACTTAAGTAGAAATATGCATAACCAACAGTAATTAAGTTTAACAAAAGGGGATTGT
>JBAGKO010000010.1:31067063-31077838 GCA_037177275.1 Acacia concinna
AAAAAATAGTCCAAAAAAAAAAAACATGCTTTGCTACAAGAGTTATGTTAAGGAGTTCGAAACTGTTCACTAAAAAAAAAGCACTTCGAAAATGAACAGGAAAGGTTGTCAGCTACAGTGAAAAGTTAGAGATAAAGATAGAAGCCAAGAAAAGAAATGAGAATCTAGTTGACCCTAGAGTTGAATACTGGCTTAAAACTTTTCCTGAAGGGTTCTTGATCAATGGTTGGGTTTCGTCAGTCTTTGATTTAGCTTTTGGACTTGTTTAATTTATGTTTTGACCCCGCCTCATCTTTTATTTATATTTCTGGCTTACGCATTATTTGCTTTGCATCCAGGTCCACCTTCGCTTTCTAATATTGCCCATGGCTTCTTTTCTTCTTTGCAATTCAATCCCTTTTCACTTTTCCAATTTTAATCCCTGAAATAAAAACCAATTTCCCATAATACCCTTGCACAACTAATATTTATTACTGCCATTTTAATCATTTTTATTCATTTTGCACTTAAAATGATAGAAATACTCATAAGCACTTATTTCTTTCCATTTAATTCCCTAAAATGCTTTTCTACTCCATTTTCTCACATAAATTGCATACAATGAGCTTAATAAATCATACAATATAGTGATTCAATAGATGGCGTGCGAGCATTTTTAGCAACTGCTTGAAACAGTGGAAACTTAAAAAAAAAAACCCATTAATTGAAAAAAATATTTAGCACTTACTTTGGAGTCACAGCTGCATTTTACAAAAAGCCACTTAAAAAAAGAAACTCCTTCATTTAGCTTTTTATAAAAAGTCACTTCTGGTACCCTCAATCCAAACACAAGTCACTTATACCATTTGACTTTTTTTTTAAGCTGCTTTTAAAAAGTCACTTCTCCTAATACTCATCTAAACGGGCTCTACATATATACTACCTCTGATCCTTAATTAATGTATGACACATTTGTCTAGTTTAATAATTAAAGAAGTTACTTAATACAACATGTTTTTTTAAATGCCCTAATAATCTTACTTTTATTCTTTCAATCTCTCTATTATTGGATTATTGTTAAAGCAGCTTCAATAGAGTAAATACTTTTAAAAAATTAAAAAAATATGAGAAAAAGATCTTAAGGGAAGATCAATTCCTTAATGACGTACTACCTACGCACACTAGGAGTGCATTTGGCAAGGGCGTTAGAATGAGAAAAAAAAAGAAAAGAAAGCCCATTTGATATAAAATGGGTGTTTGACAACAACTTAGAGAAACAAATAACTTATTGAATAAGTAGCTTAAAAAATAAAGGAAAATTTATAATGAGATCCTAAATAAGGGACTTTACGTCAAATAAGTCCTGTGAAATCGCGTATTTACAATCAGGTCTCAGAGTTGTTAATTGTGCTACTAGGGTTGTTAATTACAACCTCAGGTTGTAATTAACAACCCCAGCAGCGCGATTAACAACTCTGGAGTTGTTAATTGGAACTTGGCAGTAATAAATTCCTAAAACCTGGGACCTGACTGTAAATACGTGATTTTACGGAACCTATTTGACATAAAGTCCTTTATTTAAGAACTCATTGTAAATTTTCCTATATTTAATGTGTTGAGAGTATTATTTTCAATAAAATGATATATACCACTAAACAAAAACAAGAAGAGAATGAAACTATATTAAACATTGAAATCCAATCCAATTGAAACCAAACAAAGAAACATGAAACTCTTGTCATGCAAGACACTATGAAGAAGCAAGATAACCACTGGAGTCTATTATACAAATGAATTTGGAAAAACATATACAAGAACACATCCAAACAGAGAATTGAGTAACCTTAAATTTTTCCTTTTAAATTGTTTTTTTTTTGGGCCAAATTGAGTGGCCTGAAATTGAAAATAACAAACATGAGATATATATACATATATATATATAATATGCAAAATTAAAATCTGTGTGGGTTTGCATTGAAGAATCTTTCTTGATAATATAGGAAGGTGAATGTGAAAGTGGAAGTCACATGTTTGTGGGAATGTGTGAAAGGAAAGAGGGAGAGGAGAGGGATGATGGGGTCCTCATATTTTGGAAGTTGGTGGGCCCCACTTACCGCATCTCACATATCATCATACCATGGCTCTCATCTTTGTCTCATCTCTCATATGTTTTTATGTATTTTCCCCTAAATTTACCGACTCTCTACAAAATTTAACAACTATTACAAAGCTAGTCCTTCCAATCTAAATAATAGAGATGATTTAATGTTAAATATAAAATTTTGATTTAATTATTTTCAAATTTAATATTTTTTTCTTATATTATCTATCCTTACTAATATCACAATTTATTTATTTTTCCTTGTTTTTCACATTTAATATCCTCATTGAAATATAGTGTATTTCAAGAAAATCCACGCACAATTTTTATGTAATAATAGCTTAATATATTTTCAAAAAATATTTTATGGATTAGTTAACTAAATATTTTATTTAAGATCTGAGGGAATTAAAAAAATTCTTTTAATTTTAGCTGCAGAAAAATATGATCGGGCTTAAAACAAAACTATTAAATATTATCGGTATCACATTTAGGTATGCTCAAAACTAATGAAAAATAATTGTTATGAGATAATTTTTTTCCCATTTATAAAATTGTTTCCTCAACCTTTCTTAAATTAGAAATAATTATCTTTTCCCCCCTCACTCATATGTCTCTTCCCATAATGCACAAACAAACCCAACAACCAATAATATGATTTGGTTTAGTTGGATCCTCGGAGTGGGAGACCAAAACAAGAGGACGGACCAACAGGAGTTAAATAGTTAACTTTAAAAAAAACACGAGTTGAATAGAAACCCAAAAAGAACTCTGTTTGGAGTTTAGGTTTTTTCATTGTATTTCTCGTTATCTCATCCCAGTTTTTAGATCACAAAACAAATAATCTCTCTCTCTCATAATCTAAAGGTTAAGATGGAATTATGAAAAAGATAATGAGAGAAAGACAATAAGAAAATTTGTTTCCTTTGGTAGTTGAGAAGTTCGTCTTCTTCATAAATTTTGGTTAGTTATATTATTATTTTGTTAGTAATTCAAAGTATTAAATTGACTTTGGTTTTTATGATACCACAATGGGAATTTAAATTATTTTTTAATTTTCTATTGGGGCTGGCCTCTAGTTGATTTCAAGTTACCCCATTAACCCTTAACTCATTGCCTCAATCCAAAAGCTAGTCCGGGTTTGAAAACCTTTTTCTTTTCTTTTTTTGTTTTTCAGAAATACATTAGCTTCCATGTGTATTTTACGAAATCAATAGATATTCCCCTAATAAGATTCATCTATAAACAAGAGAGAGAAAAGAATAAACAAGAAATTCTACAAATTAAAAAATGCTTCAACTCACAGATGTCTATCAATGAGTTTCAATGTTGAAAGTTGTTGATGAGTAAATAGATACGTTTAGTTTTGTTTAATGTCGTTTTTCTTTAAGCTTTAAACAAGATTATTATGAATATTTCACTTCATCCTACTTGGATCTTTTTCAAATTTTTCTCTTCTCTATTCCCGGCATTTCAACTGCAATCACCACAGCCAAAGAACAAACCTATAAAGCTTCAAAATGAGCATGCTCGTAATAAAACTCATAATCATCAGTTTACCAGAAGAGTTTGGTAATTAACATAAAACCAGCTGCATTATTATCTGGCTACCAATTATATACCAACCAACCTTCGGGGGGAGAAACAAAAGAAATAATCAATAATGCTCTGGAGGAAAAAAAACTAGAATGACCAAATAGAAAGACTCTTTGGAAACAGAAATCAACCCAGATGGCCAAAGATCTGATATGAGCCTTCTCTGTTCAGTACTCTGGTAGACAACCAATAACTTCAGCCAACAACATCCATAGAAAAATGGGTTAACTGTAAACAGTTTGACGTTACAGGCGTGTAGTCCAGTCCTGCAGGTTACCATAACAGGCTTCATTTCAAGACACGTGGCCCCCACTGACCTGGCCATGAGCTGTCGAATGACTCCGAGCTCCCCAACTCAGAATTCGACATGTATCTACCCAGTTCCATGGTTTTGTCAAGTCAAAAAAGACAACAAAAACAAATTAGCTGGGTGCCTGGCTGACAATGCTGCAGCAAAACTGTGTAACTTTATATGACAAGAATTCAATGATTTCTTCATATCTTTATTTGGATGTACAAATTTTCAGCCAAGATATTTTCTTTTGGTAATCATGACTCATTATATTTTGACCCCAAAAAAAAAAAAACCAAACAAACAAACAAACTTGAGGACTGCTAAATGCACAACCTATCCATATACCTTCATGAACTCCAGTATCACGAGGATGCACTGTTAGTTGAGCAACTAGAGTTCCTGACTCAATAATTCAGTGACATGCAGTTATGTTAATCAAATAAATCATAATAGAAAGTAAAGTTCAGAAATAAACTTACCACAATTAAAAAGTACTTACAACGGAAGCTATAATTTTCCCAGCAGAAACCAACTTAAGTTGGCATTGGATTGTAATTAGAGCCAAGAATATTGATTTCCTGCAAAAAGAGTTTTGGTCAAAACGCCATACTCCATATATCTACGTCTGAGTTCACAAAATACATGGGACTGATTGGCCAAAAAGTTGAGAACTAGGTAATAGTGATTGCTTACCGATGAAAAATATAAAAATGCCAAGCAACTTCAGGAAATCGCATATGCATATAAGCTTCCTGTTAATTATAGCGAGTGAAGACCATGTTTACAGCCGGCAAGCAATAGGAAATGCCCAAGAACAAAATGTATCAATCAAAACTCAGGATCACTTATAAATTGTTATGCTTAACAATATGAAACTAGAAGGAACACCAATTATAGAACATCCAAGCAAGAAAAATCATGATAATTTTCCCATTGTTCCTATTTCAGACACTTGCAAGTCCCAAATAACATATATTTTCTTTCAATAGAGAGTGCTCATGTTAACCAAGATGCATAAGAAGAACTTGGTGTTAGCTTAACTGGGACAATCTATTAGAAATTGTATTTGAATGTCAAAGGAGTGAGAAGAAAAATCTCAAGAACTCATTTGGAATGAGAACAGCAATCAAATGAAAATTTCACAGAAATATAAATGTTTACCTTGTCCAACGAACAAAACAGCATTTGAAGCTAGAGAAATGACATCTTGGATCCTTTCACCGGAGAAAATAGCATCAACAACTGAAAGAAAGTGGGAATAGTCTAAATTTACTTAGGGGAAGCATATAGATAAAGAAACCAACAAAGGGTGTTCTAAAATCTCTTCACTAATTGTGTATGAAAGGAGGACTTCACTAAAATTACTTCACCAATTGTGTATGAAAGTAGCAAACACCTATCTGATTATGGGAAGGGTAGGTGGTAATTAAATGAGCTGAATGATTCAAAAGCCTTGAACTCCCATATGAAGACAAAAATTTAAATACAGAGAAAATATTAAATGAAAATATAGTAGAACACTAGAGCTTAGTTTGTAAGAAAAAGCAAACTTGAATCAAAGCAAAATATGAAATATTTTGTATTCATCCAGCTGTTAGAAACGAGTAGAGGAGAAAAATAGATATTTATTTTTATCAATTTAGTGAATATCATGTATTTAAGTTAAAAATCTGATGATGCAGAACCGGAAACCATGAAACCAGAAAATTTGAAAAAACAAATAAAGAAACCATCAATTCCCAATCACAAATCTAAACACCAAAGAAATGGCATTACCTGGAAGATGTGGAAGCTTGCCATCTCCATCATTTCCATCACTTGCATTCAAAGCATTTTCCATGTCAATTGCCAACACATGCACAGTATTGTGTCCATCTGATATCCAGACAGTCTGGGAAACTGCAAGATTAAAACAGTAGTAGCATAAAGAAATATGAAGTTAAACAGTAGTGGCATTACATGGTTTACTAGAAGGACACATATCACACATAACAGAAAAACTTGAGACGCCGCTTATTATTCAATAAAAAAAAATATTAGCAATCTGAATTCAAATACTTCCAACCATAACTTGTGCATCCACTAGATTTTCATCAATGTCTACCAAATATCCCTCCTTCATCAAAAAACAACTAAAAACATATAATTACATACACCAATTAACTCCGAATGGACAAGGCATGCCATCTTATATTCATGATATTGTAGATCCATTTATGGTCTCCCTTCATTCTTCACTTGCCCTAATTCTGGAAATCTTGCACAATTATACACATCCTCCCAAAGGGAAGGATTAGTAGATAAAGTAATAATAATGTAGAAGGAAAATAAAATAATATTATTTCAGATGGTATGGGCTTACCAAAGCATGCGTTTTAGTCAGACTTTCTATAGATGCTTTTAAATGAAATGCAAACCAACTTTTTAGCAGCTTCTACATTCAGTTGCCACCACCTTTCCCCTATTCTTTCATGATGTTTAAATGTTATATCGTTCCTTCTTTATAATCTAATTATAGATTTGCCAGTAAGACATCCTTTATATGCTATTGAACAATGATTTAAATGAATTCTTAGTTCAGTTAATTTCCAATTCTTTCCAGTTAATTCAATTTTAAAACCCAAATAAGTAAATGAATGAGAAATACTGTCACATTCCTTGTATAGTCAGTTGCTCAAATGATAGAAAGACAGGCCATACTTGTTGAGAAATACAATATTTGTTCAGCATAGATATGATTATCATAAATGCATTATTATTAGTTTAAGGATTGCAATGCAATTTTTTTATCCCAGAAAAAATCATTCCACGTTTTGCCAAGTTCTAAATGCTTTAACTAAGAAACAATCTACAAATCAAATAACAAGTCGAGGAAACAAGGAAAAAAACGAGATCCTCACTCGTAGAGACATCTGGAAGAATAGCCATATTCTGCACTTTCATTGTGTGTGGCAACTGCCTCATATGACCAGCAACGTTTTCTCCCATAACAGAAATAGAAAGACATAGCAAGTGTAAATCTCCAGCTGAGTCTAAGACCAGAAACTTCCTTTGGGACAGAGCCCGAATGGAAACTGCTTTTGCAGGCATCGACACCTTGGCCGAGGATCTTGTTTCCACATCATATCTCTTCAATGACACAAAACAGGTGCCTCCATCTCTGTCATCTCGTCTAAACTTTGCATTCATCTGCTTTACTAAAAGAAAAACAACAAATATTAGATGCAAGAAATGAATAAGAGTGGCAACAGTTTCCAATGCAATTTAGAGACAAGTAATCTGGTACAAGATTCTTATAGATCTACTCCATGACAAATCAGTAAAATTGAGACCACAGGAAGGCTGATACTGGTGTTGTAAGTTAAGGCTACATTTGTGAGACAACAATTCAAGATTAGGGCCACAGGGCGGCAGTTATGTTAATTTTTTTGTCATATACTTTAAGAGGAAACCTGATGCTACTAAACAAACAGCAGCAAGAGAATGACATGAAAACTACTTGTTGGCAGAAATTACATATGGAAGAAGTACAACAGGTTAGTGCTATTCAGAATTGGAAAGAAAAAATACACTATCTATTGAGGCCACTAGTATCAACCATCACCTAGCATTAACTACAGTAGGACAATGACATAGTTATAGATGAAAAACAGAACAATCAAACCATTCAGAACCCATGTTTATAAACACCACATATTCTAACAAGGAGATTTCTAAGTTATCAAACAGTGTTAGAGTTTCATGTAAAAGTTGTGGTCCTTGATATTGTTTTATGGTTTTAAACTCTATTTTTACTTTCATCCAGATGAATATGGCAAATGGGGCATACATACCAGATAAAAACAATATATTCCACGATGAATATAATGATTACAAAGAACAAATTTGGTAAATGACATGAGGACTAAGAAGCAGGATAGCGTTGAATGAAGTAACCTCCTATTGTAGACCACTGGGTATGCAGCATTGCAGATGCACTCAATTTTTATTACCGTTACCTTCCACTCATAATTTGTATAAAACACGACCCAAGATTGTTTCATTTAATCTAATGTTCCCCTAAAATATTCATCCTAGTGGTCACAAATAAAAATATCTTCCTGCTAATCCAAAATTAGCTTGAATATTTCCAAACAAGGGCAATAACCACTATCCCGTATATCTTAGACTTTCAGTGACATATGCCAACACAAGATGTATATAACAGCAACCATCACATGTTAATATTGTAATTTTCATATAAATTTTTAGTATGAGACAAGACCATAAGCCCTCATTTGATCTACAATACCACAAGTGGCGGCCAAGAACAAAATTATAGTCAAGGGAAAGAAAGCTCCCAAAAACACAAAAGTGAACAAAAAAAATAAAATAATAACTTCAAACTTTTAAGAAGACGCTACCAAATCCATTGAGGCCATGGTTTTTACTAGTCTGGCAGCATTGCAAACCACAAGTAACAAATAAGCAAACGAGGAAAACATGACATTCCATCCCGAAAATAATGACAGTATGTATCCTCACTTCATCTGACACTGTAATTAGGAAACCAATACAAAAAGATAAGTGCTCAACTCTCAGAACGTAATGTAATTGACACCTTGATTTTCTAGTCAATGAAATTCGCATTTGAATTACTTGTCTTTCAATCAACCCTTAGATACATCATGAAAGTTCAAGAATGATTACTTTTAAGCACACATAACCAAACCAATGACAATAATTCAATAACCATCTCAGAATGTTACCAAGAATAAGGGCATTTTTGTATGCTTTCCAGGAATAAACACTTTGCAGGGAAAATGATGAAAGGTAACATCCATAATTTCATAAACACTCACCAGGTACGCGATGTTTTCCGACCTTCCACTCCACATCGCCATTGCAGGTAACCTCCGGAAGCCCCTCAGTACTCTGACTCTTACTTCCTCGATCTCTAGCTCCATGTTTCCTGTAATCATTACCAATGATTCCATTTGGGAGAGAAGATCCTAATCTATCTGACTTCAAATTCTTCACTGTGTTATCCCGCCCTTTTACCAGTCGCCTGAGGTTGAAAACCCTAACTCCATTTTCTTCCCCTAAAAGCAGGGACCCAAACGAAATGCTGATAGACCAAATGGGCCTAGAACACTCAAGCACAGCACACCTCATTAATTTCACTGCCACGCCATCATCATCACCCTCATCGCCACCCTCAATCTTGGCCCCGAAGACCCAGATTTTCGAGCTCGAGACAGAATACATCGCGAAGTAGTTAATGGACCCAGCTAGTTTAATCGAAACCCCGTGCTTTACGTTGACCAAGACCCCCAAACTCGACCGAAAACGGAGGTCCTTCTGGGAGCAAACAACTTGGGCTTTCGCAAAAACGTTGCTCTTACGCAGTATGTAAAACCGGAGAAGAATCTCAGAGCCAGCTTTGTAGGGACCAGACACAATGAAGACGACCCGAGGGGTAGAATTAGGGTTTGAACTCTGAAGGAGAAGGAAAGTGGAGGATGAACAAGGGGAAGGAATTAACGTATGAAGAGAAGGAAAGGAGGAAGAAGAAGAAGAGAGGGGAGAAAAAGAAGGATAGAGAGATAAGGAAGAGTCAGAGTACATGAGAGCAAGAGAGAGCGAAGTGGGTTCAAAGAGAACGGATGTTATGTGAGGAGAGAAGAGGGAAGGATTAGGGAGGGTGAGCTTGGAAGCTTGGACAACAACCATTAGAAGGAGAGATGTAAATCAGTAGTCACTGGAATTTCTGCCAGAGAAGGCATTGATTTGCCTGTGAGAACAGAAAAAGGTCGAAGGAGATGAGGAACATTATTATTGTGCTAGTGTATTTGGGGCTCTTCCTTCCAAATTTGTTCTGGTTTTGGTCTCGGGAGATCCAAGGTTGAATTTTCAATAACATCAGATCCTGCCAGTCAATGTAAGACACAAGGTTTTTTTAAATAATATTGAAAAAATTAATAGATTTATTTTAAAACATTTAAAATTTTTATTTTCCTTTAAATTATATTGTCTAACTTATAAATTAATATATAATATAATGATATTATACATATGATATGATTATATAACTTATTTATTTATTTTGATCTTATTTAAAAAATCAATTAGATCTTATATTTAAAATCAAAAAGAATAATAGTAGTTGTAATATAATAATTTCTTTTTTCCTTATAATAATAATCATCTTAACCAAAATTATACTAATTTAAATGATTGTAATAGCCCGTTTAGTTCAATTTTATGAGAGAGGATTACATATCATTCTAACAAGATTGATTACAGCTTTTAGTTGTGTTTATTTAGTATAAATAGGATTACATTTTATAATCATCATTTCACCATTTGGGCTTTTTTAATAAAATATAATAAACAGTAAAAGTTTTTAACAAAATACCATAAAAAATATTTAGTAAGATACAACACCACAAATCGTTTTTGGCAAGAACGATTTACGTGGAAATAATCTGGGAAAGGTGGGGCCATAACGGAAGTCGTTCATTGAAATTGAAGGAAGTTGTTCATGCCTAAAATTGAAGAAGTTGTTCACGCCCTGAACGACTTCTGCAAACCATTTTTTGTTGTTGTATTTTTTATTATTTTACTAATATTTTTAAAATTGAAAATAAAAAAATATAAATAGACATGGATTAAAAAATATATCCGCAAAGCATAAGTATGATGCCAACGTACACAATGGTCGACTTCTTCAATTTCAATGAACGACCTATTAAATTTCAATTGAATTGAAGAAATCGTTCATGCCATGAATGACTTCCCCTATGGCCCAACATTTCCCAAATA
>JBAGKO010000010.1:31077938-31088011 GCA_037177275.1 Acacia concinna
CACATACTTACCTCGAAATCTGTAAAAGCTATTTTCAAATCATAGTGCCAAACGGACACTTAAATGAGACATCTGGAGTTATAAAATAGTATGTGATGATTTAATTAGTCATCATATAATTCTTTTGTTTACATATAGTACATATGCATAAAGTTGAGAGCTTGGCTGACATAGATGCCCCAAAATGATGCACAATTATTATGCTCATAAATGTTGTGGACTTGGAAGGAGTGATAAGACCGCAGGCTAATTAACAGATATGCATTCATGTTCACATATATTTGGTGAGCCTTGGAAAAATAATAAGATTCTTGTCAATTGATGTGATATTCACAGGTTCAAATTTTAAAAATAACTTTTTCCTTTGCGGGATAATGCTGCATAAAAAATTAAAATAAAAAAGCTTTTTTGCCCCCAATAGTGTAAGAAGATACTTGCATTTTACCTATTATTTGGTTTTAAATACTAATTTCGGTCCTTAATATAAAATTAAATTGGTTTTTAAGAAGGATTAAATAAGTTAAATAAATAACTTTGCAGCATTTATATATAGGGAAAATAAATATTTTGGTCTTTATGGCTTTGATTGGGTTATAATTCAGTCTTTATAATTTTGACTTTTGACTAATCGATTATAACTCAATCTCTAAATTTTGACTTACTACAATGTCCATGCAGTTTCAACTATTTTATAATATAGTCCCTACTTTTATTCTAGAACATAAGGACTAGATTAATTAAATTTAATGAATTTTGTAAAAGTAAAAAGTCATGTAATAGAAATAAAAATATTGTGTCAAATGGTTCGATATTGATAAGATATTGGAGAAAAATTCATGAACCACACTTTGTAACACAAATGAAGGATAGTGAATGTTTGGAGTTCTTGCTATAGAAGACCATAGTTACATATCCATTTAAAAAACAAAAGCTCAAAGACAACATAAGAGGAAAGGAAGTCCTAATGTAGAATGATTTTTTCAATAAAAATTAAATTAAAGTAATTCCTCCGTAGCAAATGTAGCCATGACAAAAGTGATAATCTTCATTTAAAAAAAAAGTCATTGCAAAATCATAAATAATAATAATAATGAAAAAAAAGGGGCGTCAAATATGACATTCAAAGCCAGAGGTTGAAAGAAGTAAAAAGCATAGCTGGACTGAGCTACGCGTGTGGTCAGTCACTGGTTTGCTCAACAAAAAGCACCGCCACGCCGTCTCCTAATTCTTCAGCTTCATCTACTCCAAACGCGTCGTTTTACATTAAATGCTCCTTTCTACTCTTTCATTTTCTAATTTAAATATTAATATTATTATTTCACAAATACCCTTATTAATTTATTGTAGAGAGAAATTGCTCTTAAAAAATTAATAAATTCAAAAAATATATAATATTTAAAATATTAAGATTAAGATTTGAATAATTAAATGGATTAGAGAAGGTTTGAGTTCTCCTTATAGCAATCTTTGAACACGTGGAAATACAATATTATATTTACAACTTAGTTAATTAAAAAAAAACACGTGGAATATCCCTTGCTTTCTCATTGACAGCATGTACCCACTGAAGTGTGTAATTGCTTGGAAGCTCCCCTCGTACTTGCTCCGGTCGTCACCGTATATATAAATATGCGAATCATCTTCACTACTTCCTCACTTTCTCCTCCTTCAAAATGGATCAGCCACTCACCACCGCCACCTCCACTCCGGCAAACTACCGCGGTGTTCGCATGAGAAAATGGGGCAAATGGGTATCCGAAATCCGGGAGCCAGGCAAGAAGACTCGGATATGGTTAGGGAGCTATGACACGCCGGAGATGGCTGCAGCTGCATACGACGTCGCAGCTCTACATTTTCGAGGGCAAGCGGCCAGGGTCAACTTCCCGGAGCTCATCGGCAGCCTGCCACGGCCGGCAACCTCCCAAGCTGAGGATGTGCAGCTGGCAGCACAGCAGGCGGCAATGAAGTTAAAGAGACCGGTGATCAGAGGGATGTCGGAGGCAGGCGGCCCTTCGTGTACAGTGGCGGCGCCGCCAGTGACGGTGGGGCTGTCACCGAGCCAAATCCAAGCTATAAATGAGTCGCCATTGGATTCACCAAAGATGTGGATGCAAATGGCGGCCGAAGCTGCTCTTATAGTAGGGTTTGATGTATTGTGCAATGAGTATGAAGAGGACGAAAAACTAGATGAAACCCAGCATCAAGAATCTATATGGGACTTCAAATAATTAAGCTTTTTGTGATTTATTTAATTAATCAGAGTCAAATATTGTACACAACATATATGTATTACCGTTATTGATAATTTAAGGGGAGGAAAGCCTTTCATGGAGTATATACGAAGAAGAAGAAGAATAGGCAAGTAGGAGAATGGGGAGGACAGCGTTAGTTATTATGTTTGAAGAAGCAAATCAACGAACAATTAGTCAATATGGTACTTCTCTTGTTCTGAATGCAAGTACTACCCAATCTTTTAAATATAAAATGTAATTTACTTTTTTTAAGAATTAAGGAAGATAAATAGATTATTTAATCATATTATATGAAATATTTCATTATATAATACTTAGAGAAAATAGTTTAAAAAAAATGATAAATTTAAATGCTTTAAAGTGATATACTAGATTTTTTAAAATTCTCTAAAAAAGTAAAGGTATTATATTTAGAACCGGAGGTAATAGTATTTATATAATTTAAAAAGATTAAAGAAACTAAATAAATTATTCATAATATAACACAATCTCTAAAATATTTCTAATGTAACATTAGATTATATATTGAGTAGAAAATATAATAGAGAATGGGTAATAAATTGGGGGATAATTAATATAAAAATATCTATTTAATGAGGAAAAAAAGAAACTGCAATTTAAACTGAGATAAAAAAATAAAATTGTTTATATTAAAGATTAAACTCCGAGAGAGGGAAAATTGATTATAAAAAAAATTAGAGGGAGTAATATAAACTTATAAACTTATAACTTTTTTTTTAAAAAAAATTATTCCTATTATTGCTACAAATGATTATAATGATTAAAACTGTCGCACATTTATTATAAGTAATTAATTTAAGTTATCTTTTAGTATTATTTGTTCTCTCTCTCTCAAACAGGTTTTTGACGAACTGTGGAAAAGCAATTGGATTATCTGAGACAAGATATATATGTAAGTGCCACACTTTTGACTATAGTTCAACATATCCAATAATTCTGCACAAAAGATAACAGTCCCTTTTTTATCTTTTTCTTTTTGCGAGAACCCTTTTTTATCTTTTTTTTTTCTTTCACTGACAGTAGAAAATTTAAGTGAGTTGAGTCCTAAGTTCATTAGAGTTAAGACATGCTCTCAAACTTAAAAAATGCTTACAGAGATATTAATATATAGCTTACCAACAAAGTAACATTGGTAAATAGATTTAAACTTACGACTTTATGGGCTAAAAGTCAACTCCTTACCAATTGTATCAACATTTGTTGACCCTTTTTTATCTTTTTATTCTGCATTAGGTATAACTAATTATTTAAAATTAAAATCATAAATAATGTGATTTTAAAAGATTGTGTACAATATAGATACGAACAAACATGTGCAGGTTGAAGTGCGGATATAAACAAAGAAACGTACAATTACAAGCCATGTGACATCTATACATTGGTGCATAATATCATTTGGAATTTAACACTTGCATCTTAGTCATTTCAGAATCTGTTTCGTTATATTTTAAATTTATGAATTACAACATATGATCTCCTCAGCCAAAAGGCTAAGAAAGGTATAAACTTTAGAAATTAATTGCATAAATAATTATACTTGGCAAAAACGTTGCATAGTTATACGTCTTTTTGAAGGAGTAAATATAATCCTAAGACGTTTTATTTTTCTCAGATGAAGAAAGATTTTGGCCAGCAAATTTTATCTATTTTTCGTTTTCCATGAGGCTTTCATTATATTCCCTTCCTCCAGAGGACTATATTAAAATATTAAGATGTTCCAACGATGCAAAATATTAGGTTAAAAAACAGTGCAAGATACTTTTATTTTGTATGTCTTGACTCTTGAGATTGAATTAATGCCAATGAGTTGGAAAACAATAAAAAGAATTAATGCTATTAAATGTGAAAAGGAAAACATGATGTTATGTATCATGGGTAGGATTATTTCTTAAATACTCTCTCGTCTTTAATACTCCCTTTGGTCCTAATTATAAGAGCCTTTTAGAGAATCTTAGAAAAATTTTAAGAAAGCTAATTACATTACTTTAAGATATTAAAATTTGTCGTTTTTCTTCAAATTATGTTATTTGACCTATGAACTAATATATAATATAATAAAACACAATATATGATATGACTAAGTAATGCAATTAACTTTCTTAGAATTTTTCTAAGATTATTTAAAAGGCCTTTATAATTAAATTAGGACCAGAGGGAGTATATGACATATTCCAATAATTGAGCTTAATTCTAAATATAAAACATATTTTTTATATTTATAATTTTTTCCCTAATTTATCCATATTGATGCAACCTTAACAATAATAAAGAAAGAGAGAGATTTATAGAATTAAGAAAGAAGACTAAAGTGTGTTATAAAATACATGTCATATTAACAAATTTTTTTAATATAACTAAATTAGGTAAATATAATTTATATTAAGAACCAAATGGTACAGTTATATATGAATAAATATATAATGATATTGATGTAAACAATTCTATTTATTAATGAATATCAAACTTTTTTCTTTGGTAGGAATTATCAAGCATGTTTTTCTTAGTTAGGCTTTTTTGGAATTTAAATAGATAATAACTTTTGATATAAACTAATTAAATAATTTTTAATTTGGAAATGAAAATCTCTTGCAAATTATTTATTTATCTATTTTTCATGAATTATGAATTGTATCCCAACCAAAGTCTATTTGGACCTACAAGTAAAGACTTTGGAGATAGATGGAAAGAGAGAAAAAAAGACTTTGGGGGATACTTGATGTCAGATTATTTATTATTGAAAGGCCTACCAAGGAGGTCAAAGAATCTTATTTTGAAAAAGCAAAGCACATGCCTTTTATTTCACATCATGTCCTTCTCATTTGGTATAAATTTGGGGAACATTTGCATGATAAATGGTTAGGCAATTCAAATAAAACCTACTTGTTATAATTACCTCTCCAAGCATAAAACTGATTCGTTAATGTTCTATCAAGATTAATACTGCCTTTAGTCATTTGAACTAGCTTAAGGCTGATTTTAATTTGTTTCGGAAGTTGTTACGTATAAGATTTTTGAGATATAATGTTGGCCCAAAAATGTTAAAATAAGAGCAATGTCACTCCATCAGATAGAAAAGTTAACGGCGACGGTGCAAATTTAGCAAAAAACAATATTATTATGAATATTTATAAGAACTACCTAGTTTTACTATAAAAAAATAGATATAAACAATTTATTTGGGAGCAAATGGTCATACTTGTCTTATAAATCTCTTTTGAAAAAAAAAATAAAGTAAAGGCATTATTTCCTTTTGATTACAAAAACTTAAGGGTAAATGTGCTAAAATGACCGTCAAGTTTCATCAAAAGTGCAATTGTAACCATGAAGCATTTTTTAGTTTAAAAGTAACCATAAAGAATATCAAATGGTGCAAGCCCATCAACCTAGTTAAGACAAAAAACAGCCGTTAGTTTGTATCTAAACTAGTTACTTGCTGGAATCTACTAAGTATTAAATAAGTGAGTGGACATGGCAAGGGTGTTTTTTTCTTCCGATGAAGACCTGACAAAGGGATTATATTTATTTTCTTTACAATAAATAAATAGTTTTGGATTCTCTCATTTTCTTTCTGATCATCCTATCTCAGTGATTAGATTATGAGAGAGAAATTTTCTCTCTCATAATTTAATGGTTGATATGGGATATTGAGAAAGAAAAGGATGAAAAGATATCTCATGGACAGCTTCCCACTGACCAAATGAATTAATGTCCATTGAGGGAGAACTCAGCGTGGAATGTGAAGAACAGACTTTCTTGGACTTTGTGACAGTTGGCGATGATCGAAAGCATTTAAAGTCCAACAGCTTAAACCACCAAGTAACTATGTATCTGATGTAGCAGTATAATTTAACCTCATAGATTATTGTAGAGTATGAGGTAATAATTAATCACCGTCTGATTCTCACAACCAAGAATTAATTTTAAACCCAAAAATATTACAATCCCGGCATTACCCATGACTTGTAGATATCTCTGTTGGTCTCGCCTTCCTCTTGGCAAATCGTGCTCTCCTTTCTCTTGATTTCATATTTAGGGTTTGCTCCTTTTATTTTTTCTGATCAGTCGCCTGCAAATCGTGGCATGCATTCTAATTTTCTGTTTTGAAAAAATTAATAAAATATAGTCTCATCTGACTCCCTCTCAAATTCCATGATGTTTTTAACGTTCTTATTCAGTCTATCATGCAGTCAGCCATGTACGCAACATTACACAACTCAAAGTCCATGTCAGCAGCAAGTCACCAGTTTATTTTTAAACTAACCGAAGTTTTTTTTTTTATCTTAACAGGGTTTAACATTTTGCACAATTTGATATTTTTTATGGTTACTTTTAAACCAAAAAATACTTCATAGTTACGGTTGTACTTTTATAAAAGTTTATGGTTATTTTAGTACCTTTATCTAAAACTTAATTTCATTTTAAACAAATGGGGTGTTGTGAGATTTCATAATCTTTTAGGGGGTTAATTGAAATAAAATTGTCTCCATAGGGTTTAAACGGTATTTTCCCATAAAAAAATATTAAAATAATATAAAGAAGATTGATGGGACCCATAATAAAAAAAAGTAACCAAAATTAACTTCATTTAATAGTGTTATTATATTCGCTTTCAAATAAATTATTTATGTCTACTCTCCATGAAAAGTAGATAGTTTTTATAAATACTTATAGCATATTTCTCATTGCTAAAGTCACTCCCTTACCCAAAAGTTAATTATAATCGTTAATTTGACTTATATAGCACACTCAGTATTGCTGCCCCACTCTCCAAGACCACTTCATTATCAAGATCGTTTCGTCGTCTCTCTTCCTCTTGTCCATCAACAAAAGATATGGAGCCATGACCGGAGAAGAAGAATCTCTAAGATCTAGACATTCAAATCAACTTCATTATCTCAATCATTGCAAAAAGGACGCATTTGTGGGGTCACTTTAGTACTCATTGCTAAACTTCTCAGCTTTGAATTCACGAAGAATGTGTTAGTCCTGTTTTTACTTCAAAATCCAACAAAAAAAGGTTCAAAATTGTTACTTGTGGTTATCGATCGTTTATTAAAAGCTGTCATAAACGAACTCTATAAGGAGCATTTGGTATATATATATCATATAATTAATTAAGTTAGTGGGTTCAGAACACAAAGCATTCATGAAGAAACATGATCCTTGGGTTTATCCAATGAGATCTATGTCTCTCACAAATACGGTTAATTTGTCTAATGATGTAGTGAACTTGGTTTACTTTCATCCACTTGTACTTCCCAAAACTATTTACTTGGAAGTCTTTATTAACAACTAATAAGATGAAGTTAGCTTACAATTAACTACCCAAAGCTTATTCAAACAACAAATTGAAGGAAGCACCGAGATTTTGATTAGGTATCCATCAACAAAGACCTCAATGGCATTATTTGGGTTGGGAAATTGGATTCTATCTTCGCCAATCGAAGTTCGTGGCATAGAATCAACCACCTCTTTCCACCAAATTCAGATTTCAGAAAAAGAAAATAAAAATATCAGAACACAACAGTCAGCCTTCTTACAAATGGATGGTCCAGTAGTGAAATCATTTTTAGTGGAGGTGGTTGATGAAGCATTGACTAGACGAAGGAGATGGTAGATGTAAAGTCATTGTCGATAACCTAGATCTAAACGACGTCGGCATGGCGTGGAGGAAGAAGCCATTGTTGAAGGATGATAGAGGAGACAAAGAAGATAATGGTATTGAAGAAATGGGAGAGAGGAAAAAGATAATGGTGTTGAACCTAAAAGCTGAACGATGATGGGGAGAGGAAGAAGACAACTCCGTGGTGTCACCGGAGGAGGATCATGGCTGAAGAGGTTCGCTGAAGATGCAGAAGTCCAAGACAAATGAAGGCTTTTTCTTCACTTCCATGGGAAATAGGTGAGGGTAGAGTGGTAGTACAGAAGGAGAATAAAGAGATGATTACGTGGAGGCCATTTGACTTTTTAATCTATGACGTCATTGAGTATTATGAGGTGGCGTGCCACGTGGATTTAGTTGTCAAACTTACTTCCATTGTAACACTACATTTCAAGTGACTTTGCCATTCAAAAAACTGTGGGGGCAACATTAATTACTCCTAAGTATGACAACTTCTAGAGAAAAATTGGCTCATAACCTTATTCTTTACCAAACCTGGCCTTAGGTCCATAGAGAAAACTTGAACCTAATTGTTGTGTCATAGCATGATACACTGGTTAAGGCTCAATGACACACACATGTTCCTATGTATTCATTTTCTTATCAAGAATACATTGTACTAAACAAGCGCCAAGTAAACAATCCACCTTTTGACAACCTTACTAAAAGGAAGGGGAAAGACGTGCTCAATCCATTGCTTGTTGCTCCAACTTAGGACAGGGGCTCTAGAGCTTTTTCAGTAGGATGCTATGCTTGTTGTAGTGCGCTAGGGCTTTACTAATAGAATATCAAGTCAAGGAAACTATATCATAATCTTACAAATCTAAAACTCTCTTTACTAAACGAGACTCTACCCAAGTCAAAAGAATTCACCATAGATCATTCTTCTAACTAGGCAAGTAAGCATGCTACCAAGAGTGAAACTTCTCGCTCATTTTCGTTCTACTTCAGTGGAGCAATCCGAAATCTTTGACAAAATATAAAAGAGAATTTTTTTTTTTTATTCCTATGTAGACACCTTAATGAACTCATGTGAACACTCTTCCGCCCAAGGAAAAATCTCTCGAAGTATACATAAAGATGTTGACCCCTTTTTGTTTTCTTTGCTGATTCTTCAAAGATGAAATTTGCCATGTTGCACTGAGTTACCTATGGATGTATGCATGCGATCCAGTAACTATAACCTAAATCTTATATTTAAGATCTAATGTAGAACAAAATATAAAATAGAAGGCTCTCTTGTATAAGTTAATCACATTTCTTAGAACTCTTTAGGAAGATAAAATGATAGAAATTTGTTTGAAACAATTTGATCATATACAAAAGACAATTTGAACATCTAAAAAAGAAGCCAGTTGAAAGCATTAGTAAAGAGTAGATAAGATAATATGGAGTCTTTTAAAAATTACATCAAAAAACCAAAAAGAAAAATCGATAAAATTATTTAGTTACCAATTTATCTAGCACATGTCATCACAAGGTCCATATGGCTCACAATTTTTTAATTCCATTCCATTTTTGAGCCATTCTTTTCAGCAAACCAAATGAGCCCTTAGTATACTTTTGAGAAATTAACTTTCAAAAAGCTTACATGTGATTTGCTTGTTTAACTTCTTACTTTTAAATGATATGGAATAGTTTTTAAAAATAAATTTATTTATCATAATTAAAGACATCAATACCTTCTTATTTTATAGAATTGTCAATTTATTTGTCATAGGGATAATCTTTTAAAGAAAAGCCGGACAGTGTGCCGTAAAATATCACAAGAACTTGGCAACTTTATTGTGATTAATGAACTGAGCCATGTCGTTCAAGACCTACAAACAATACAACTTGTCATAGATATATTAATAACACGACAGTCCTAACACCTGTAAGTAGCCCTACATATAAGAGGCGTGTTTGAAATAAGGGCGGAAAAAGTGACTTAGGGCGTGTTTGGAACAATTGTGGAAAAAGTGACTTATTTACAATCATATTTTTGTAAAAATAAGATTGAGTAATCTAATTTGTGTTTGAAATAGCGATAAAAAAAATTATTCATACAAAAATAAAACTTGCGTTTGGTTAAAATATTTAAAAGTAACTTTTGGTGGAAAATTACTGAAAATTGCATAACTAGTATTATATATATA
>JBAGKO010000010.1:31088111-31102131 GCA_037177275.1 Acacia concinna
GGGAAAAGATAGATCTGCCCTCTATTATGTAAAACAAACCTTTTCTTCTAAACCTAAATATTGAAAAATTATTGTCAATCATCAAATAATTCTCACATTCTTCAAAAAGATATATATTTTTTATTAAAGATGTATGTTACAAAATTTTCAAAATCGGTGTATTGAATTTTAATTGAAGATGGCATATCTGCCTTTTCATCTTTAGAATTAATTACATCTAAGTCCCTTAGGAATTCATTGTAATTTGATGATTTCGTGGGACCTAATTGCAATTTTCCTAAAAAATAATTTATAGTCAATAAGTCATATTGGGGAATTGTTGATACAAAAACACTTTTTTTTCCCTTCTTGAAAAGTATGATTTGCTACACAATAGCACGATTTGGTCTCCAAATTGGAGACCCAAATACACCATTAGTTGTAATCATATTTTTGTAACAAAAATATTTGATAAAAGTCAGATTATGTAATGTAATACATGTTTAAAATAATGATAACATAAGTTTCTTATAAATTAGTTATGTAAAAGTAAAAATGTTTGGTTGATATGTTCAAAAATAACTTTTGATGAAAAATGACTAAAAGAGACATGAATCTTATTATATATATTGTGCTATTTACAAATTGTCATGAAAAAATGAAAAATAAATTTTCAAAAAAGAAGAAGATAAGAAACATATAATTAATAACATAATTTAAAATAATGTATTTAATTATGTTAGGATTCTCTAAAAAAATCAACTGCGTCCTATAATTAGAAATATAGGTAGTATATATTATATGTAAATATATTGTAATATTTATACTACCTTTAGTCTTAATTATAAAACTTAATTAATTTTTTTAAAAAAAATTAAATAAATAAAATAAGTTATTTAATCATATCATATATTGTGTTTTATCATATTATATATTAGTTCATAAGTTAAAAAAATATTTTTAAAAAAACGATAAATTTAAAATGCAATTAACTTTATTAACATTTTCTAAAAAAGTCAACTGAGTTTTATAATTATGATCAGAAGGAGTTAGTTATAATAGAAAAATGAAAAATATATTTCAAAAAAGAAAAAAAATGTAATCGCTAAGTACTCATTCAAATAAGCAACTTATTCTTCCTTATGAAAAAAATTAACTTATAATCAATAAGTCAGATTAAGAAAACAATAAACCAAATTTTTTTTTTTTTAACAATTGCAAACGTCAATCAGTGAACCAAATAGAGCCGAGATTGTCAAAATTTTGACTTTTGTTTTTGTTGCTTTTTAAAAAAGGACGACCGCGATGACAACATGGCAGAGAAATAGAGAATCCATTTCACAAAAGAGTGACAAGGGCGAGAAAGAATAACAGATATTAACAATCAAAGAGGTCTGCATGTCATCCAAACAAAAACCCTGCAGGTTTTGCCTTTTCGACTGTGAAGGTACAACTATGTATATCTATCCCTTCCCAGACCCCACTTGGTAGAAGCCTTGTATATTGAGCTGAGCCATCCTTAATTTTTATTAATAATCAAAGTCAATCCATTCTTATTCCACATTCTACCTTGATTTTGATTCAGTGCAGACCTATGTACTAAAAGCACAAGCGCCAAGCAAGCTAGCTTAATATTCAAGAGATAGTAACAAAAAAATCTTTAAAAAATTCAATCTACAGAGGTAGATAAATCAAGTCAATCACGAACGAACTTTAAAACATGTCAGAACTACTAAGTCCAAACAACTAGATTAGAATCTTCTAAATTTCTCAAGAGAATGAACAAATAATGAATTTCAGGAAAATAAAGATGCTAAATATGAGGACAGCTAATACTCTTATTTCTTACATCTGAGCCCCAAATTAATCGTGTTCTCAAATGGTCCAAATTATCGAAGAGCTAATGTTCTAAATATACATACATGTTTCTTTCATATGCTTGATATGGTTTGGTTTGCATCTTTTCTGTAGACCAAATATTTTGACAACAATATGTATCACAGAATAAAAAAAAAAAACAGGATATTTTGACTATAAAATATTTCTCCCGTTAACCAAGCTGCAAAACCAATCCAGAAAACCACATGCTTACCTTAATATTTTTCAGGGTCTTCCAAGCCCAACCTACACAAAACCATCATGACGAATAGCATGGCCGGTAGCTCCTCTCAGCTTCAAGGTAGCTTCTTGTTATACCACATTCACTCACCATGCTTGAAGAACATGCAAAATCATGCTTCCTGATCACTTCCAGCCTCAATTACTATTATACGAAAACAAACTTCAATTGACGAACTTGAACTCAAATGATGTCAGTACTCCTTAATTATTGATGACACAAGACAATGACAGTTGTATGATAATAGCCGCAGCAACTGAAGCGAAAATAGGAAAAGCAACTAGTTTCTAAGAAAACTTTTCCAGTGGAAACAATGGAGCCGTAATTAAAAACTTCTTTTCATCTAAAATGCCTATAGGAGGAACTGGTAAGTCACTATTACACATATAATTGCTCATCGCAGTCAAAATCTTTTTATAGTAAACATCAGTAGCTCATATAGTCCTCCCACAATTTTTAACTTAAAAGGGGGATAAATAAAAATACACCCCTCTAACTTTAGAATTCAGGTTGTTTTCAAACACTTTTTTCAAAGGGGGCTAAGGTAAACAGACCTGTTCGACCTAAGGTCACTCGCAAACACATCCTTTCAGCCAGAAAAATGGAAAATTAGGCCATCAAAGGAGTTGTTGCAAAGGCAAGGAGACAAGACAGCAAAAAGAAGATCAGATTGAAATCAACCAATCAGTACCAGAACTGAAAAGCACATGTGTAATCAATTGGACAAAACTTGTCCGCTTGAGGCTTACATGGGAAATTCTGGCAATTTAGCACAACCTCTCAAAAAAATTCAGCATTTGCATTTATTTCTCTATAATGCTCCAGTATCTACTCATTAATTCTGACTGCATTGCTTTAGTGTTTGACTTCTCGATACGCTTACTTACTGACATGCAAACCCGAAAATTAGGCTTAAGACCCTTGTCCATCATCTCATGCAGAACCTTCGAGGCCATCAGTATATTGTCTTTCTTCAAATGAAGGGCTGCAAGCAAACTGTAGTTTGCATTGCTTGAATACCTCTGCTTTGTAACAGAATCGACCACAAACTTGTGCGCTTCCTCATATTGTTTTGATCTAAAGTAAGCCTTAATTATTGCAGCATTGGATGCAATACAAGGTTCAATACCCCTCCCAATCATTCTATCAAGAAATTCCAATACTAAATCAAAATGGTCACGTTTACATAGGTAGTTAATAAATATATTACATGTACTTGCATCTGGTAAACCATAGTCCTTTTCTATAGCCTCAAGCATTTGGGTAGCTTCAGCAAATCTCTCATTTGTGCATAAACAACTCATCACCATATTGTAACTAGTTATATTTGGAGCACAACCGCTTTGCTTCATCTCTTTTAACAATTTCCATGCCCTTTCACAATCCCTTCTTCTACAAAATTCCCTAATCAAGACATTATAATGATTCACCTTCCTCCCTGCTGTCACGATCACAAACTCAGCTATATCAAATGAACCAGAAACACAAAACATTTCTATCAATGACCAGACACCTGAAGTTTGACATGACCCTCCAACCTCGTTTAACACAGACATTAGTTTCTTTGTAGAATCCATTACAGAATCCTTGGACAAACTTGAACCTAGCAAGAACCCAAATGCCTTTTGTTCCAAGCGCACACATTTAAGGCTAAATCCTTTCAACATGGGAACCATTGCCTCATAATTTTCCATTCGCCCACAATTATCAATAACCAGGCTACATATATGCGCATCATTACCAAATTCAGGATGGGAAGCCCTGAGCCAGTCAAAGAATCGCAAAGCTGACACTTTTTCACGAGACAATGTTTGAAAAATTTTCACACATAACGGTATAGATAAACTCACATTTTTCCCATTCAACTTGGAGCTCAAATCATTCTCGCCCTTTCTCAACAAGTCAGTGATTTCAGAGACTTGCTTGGCAGTTGCAAACGGTGTACGCCGATCAAGAGAAGCAGAGTACGACCTAAAATGCCTACAAGTATGAAGTCTATACAAATCAATCTTCAAGTATATGCCTCCACCATCAATTTGTAAGGAAGATGAAGGACTAAAAAACTGGTATTTGGTTGTGAAAACTGAGGAATTCAGAGAGGTCGAAGAGTGAAAAGGGCTAAATCTGATGTATAAACTTGAAGTGGGTCTTGTCTTAGGTAATGTAGTGGAAAAGATTGGTGGCAATAAGGAGTGATAGAAGAGAAATTTAGTGGACAAAAATTTGAACGAGTACCTGACAGTCTTGCAGAAGTTTCGGACATCCATACGAACTTTAAGTTCGCATTGACCTCAAAACCCTAATTAAACCCACCAAGTCTCCCAATTTTATCCTTACCTTTGTTTGATTTTTTTCCTCGCACACAAGTTTTTCACCTCTCTTCAGTTTCATGTCAGATAGAAAATCGCCTTTCCGTAAGCCTATTATCATATCATCCCTTCCCTGGTTTCAGCTCCTCCTGCTCCTCCTCCAGTCCTCCTGCTCAGTCTTCTTTACCACTATTTCTTCTATTTTACTCTTTTTATTATTATTATTATTATTATTATACAACATTTTTTAAATTGTGTTTGGTACGAGAGAGAAAGGAAAGAAAATTTTTTATAAGTTAAATTTTAGAAATTAAAGAAATAATAAAAATTTTAAATTATTTTTTATACTTTTTTATATTAAATTTTCTTTTTATTAAAATTTTATAAACCTATTTCTTTAATTTTTTAAAATTTAACTCCTAAAATTTGAATTTTCTCCCTGCCGCCACCAAACTGCCCCTTAGAAAAAATTGCTGAAAAATATTAAAAAAATAGTAAAAAAGCAATTCAGTGTATTGAAATTTAAAAATCCTAAAATAGTCTTTGGTAGAAATCTAAAATTTTTGGAATCTTGAAAATTTTGTGAAATTATGTAAACGCCTTGTATTTTCATAGTAAAAATATCTATATTCATAGTTTAAATACATATTACTTAAATATCTTTGAAAGTATTAATATAGATACTCTTATTATAAATATAGATAGGCTTATTGTGAAAATTCAGGGCATTTAGGTAATTTTATAAAATTTTCAAGATTCATTTATTAAATTGCATTGAATTGTCTTTTTACTGCATTGAAATGTATTTTTACCATTTTTTTGATATTTTTTTGAAATTTTTCCATTCATTTATTAAGGGAAAATCCCCAAAAAAAGACCATCGAAATGTGTAAAAAACAATTCAATACCACAAAATCTACAAATTTCAAATAAGTCATTTAGAGGAATATGAAATTTTTAAATCTTGAAATTTTGTGAAATTACGTAAACGCCCCTAAATTTTCATAACAATAGTATCTTAATTTACAATAAGAATATATCAAACATTCGATAGTGTTGATAAACAAACACTAACACGGTATGTTACTCATCTTATAGATAACTTACATTTAAACTTTATTTACATTTTTTTCTTCCTGTACTACTATTGGAAACCTAATGTGGATGTTTGTGGACACTCTCCCTGTGCAGGGCACAGGAATAACTACTCGTTCATAATAATAGAGACATTTAGGTAATATATATTCAAACTGTGAGTTGCTATGAATTGAAATACTTTTATTGTGAAAGTTCAAGGGAATTTACTATAATACCCCTGGACTTTCACAACAAGAGTATCTCAATCCATAACAAGAGAGATATCTAAGTAATATGTATTCAAGCTGTGAGTTGCTATGAATTGAGATACTCTTGTTATGAAAATTCAGGAGTATTTACGTAATTTTACAAAATTTCAAGATTCAAAAATTCCAAATTCCTCTTAAATGGCTTATTTGAAATTTACAGATTTCACAATATTAAATTGTCCTTTAAATATTTTAATGGTCTTTTTATGGAATTCCCCCTTTATTAAACTACATTAAGTTGTTGAGAAAATTTTCAACGACTTAAAACAAAAACAAAAAGAAATAAAGGTGTTTTTTTTTGCCGCAACAAAATAAAGGTGTTTCAATAGGAGTGATGGAAAGGGAAAGTGTTTCTAATATTCCGTATTCATCATAGAGAAGTGTTAAGCAAGGTGGTGCTAAATTATATTCCGTTTTGGTCATCCTATCTAGATTCTGATCATTTTGAAATAGGATCCTATTCTAAATAATTTGGGATAAAATAAAAGCGGTACAAGATAAAATCATTACTAGAACGGAATGGGACGAGGACGCACTTTGTCCCATCTCGGCCTTTTTTTCCCTTTTGAAATTATTATTATTATAATTAACATATATATAATATACTAATATTTGTATTGTTTACCAGAAAATCTAATATTTTTATTAAATATATAACTAATATATTTTTAGATAAATATTATTTATATGAAATGATGTTATCATATACTTTTTTTTAGATATATGGTATTATACATTGAGTTTATTTTTAATATAAGAACTTTATTAAATATAACTAATATATTTTTTAGATAAATATATGTTATATAAAATATTTTCTTCATAAAATATTTTTAGTAAGAACAAAAGGTCCTAAAAAAACATAAATGGAACATCCTAATCTCAATCCTTATGAGAATAGGATGGGACACATAACAACTTCGTTGGATCAATCTTTTTTTGGGATAGGACATGTAACAGGCCCTTTCCCATCCCATCCCGCCCTATAAACAACCATAAGCATGATTTTTCTTTCTTTCTTTTTTCAATTAAGGGGCCATTTGGTATGAGGGGTGGGGAGGAGAAAGGAGGGGAAATAAAAATTTTATAAGTTGTATTTAAAGAAATTGAAGAAGTGAGGTTATAAAATTTTAATAAAGAGAAAATGTAACATATAAAAGTATGAAAAAATAATAAAAAACTTTTAACTCTACTTCTCTAATTTGTTAAAATTCAACTTATATGAAGTTTCCCTCCCATCCCCTCCCCTCCCCTCTAAATCCCTCATACCAAACATGTCCTAAAAGCAAATGATACAAATGACCTTACATATTTTTTAAAAAAAACAAAACATTACCCCTTCCTTGCTAGCCTTTGGCGACATGCTACCAGTGCATTTGGCAGCTTTTTTATTCAAATACTGCAAACAATAACATTTTTAACCAAAATACTACAAAAAAAAAAGATAATTGCTAATATGCTATAAACGAAATCGTTCCTATGGTGAACAATTTCATTTATGTAGAATTGGGGACCTTTTTGGGGGGTGGGGTGAACGACTTAAGCAAGTCATTCACATGATGAATACTTGATGAGTTGTCTCATCAGCCATAACACTTCCTCCTTCTCCATGCGGTTCCCCCTCACTAAAAAGTACACCCATGCCTGAAGTCTTTACATGCATGTCTCTTTTCTCTTTTCTCTTTTCTATCTCCTTCCATTATTTGTGTTTGCCTCTTCTGCCGACACATTTTCATTTTGTCTCTTATGTCGACACACATACACCTATGAATACATAGTATGCATTCACACTCCCCTATATATATGTGTTTCCACTACATGCATGCTACTTCATCTGCTCTTTCATCCATCCTCTTTGCTATCTTCACTCCCTCATTCCTCTCTCTCATCCCTTCTCCCTACTCTTCATATCTGCCTTCTACATTCTCTAATTGCTTTTGTCTTCTTGGTTGCTTGTATTTTGGTGTTTTAAATTGTCTATATTTATAATTATTGTAAGTAATGCTGTCTATTTTTTCTTTGAATTTTATAGTCTGTAATATATTTATGTTGATCTTACTAACTATAATGTTACTATTCATTTTTTTAGGCAGTTAGTATTGATTAATCAAGTTGAAAGATCAAATAGGTGCCCAAAATTGTAAGTATAATGTGTTATATATTAATACACGTGAAGTATAAGATCTAAATATTTTAATTTGAACTCTATTATTGTCTTCTAAACATCAACATCCAACTTTGGATGGCTTTGATTTAATAATGTGCTCAAACATGTGTGGGGCCCCTTATATTTTGTTATTTCCCAAAAGTTTCTATTTTTCTTTCCTACAAGTCTTAACTCTCCAATTACAACTTTCCTCAAAGAGTTATACACCGGAAAGATGTTTGAATTACATAATGGTTATAGCTAAATTTTTAAATATAATTATTTTCATGTTGTATTGTGATAATGGTGACTAACAAGTTTGATGTGAAAGTCTCACAAATTATTGAGAGAGTGCAATTCATATTTGGATATAATGTGTCATATAGAAAAGCGTGGAAGGCAAAACAATTAGCTATTGCAACTGTTTTTGGAAATTGGGAGACCTCATATTTCTTACTCCTAATGTGGTTAGCTACAGTTCAACACTTTATGCCTAGGTCATGTGTGCAATTTTCAAATAAGTATTGCGGTCAAGTTAGCGCAAATGGGTAGGCATCTGCGTCACACCCATTTGTTCTTGGATTTGATCCCAGAGAACAGAAGGTGTAGAGAATTTCTGTTGGAAGCTCTCTTCCCTAGGACACCTCAAAAAGGTGATTACCTTTCAGCCCTATTCGATTGGGGGCACCTGGACTAGTTGGTTCGCGAGCTCATCAGATCCGGGAACTTAGATTACAGTTAGATACTAGGACTCGGTGGGTTCGTGGACCAAAAGTCCACCATTGAAAAAAAGTAATGCGATCAAGTTGATTCAAATGGTCAACTAGTTGAAATGTTTCATCATGTTTTTTGGGCATTCAAACCATACATAAACGCATTTCCTTGCCTATAGCCTATTGTACAAGTTGATGGAACATTTCCTTGCCTATAGCCTATTGTGCCACTTGCATTTGCTATAGTTGAAGGGGAGACAAGATCTTCATGGGCATGGTTTTTATATCTCGTCTGCCATTGTTTCGTAAAAGATGGAATGGAAATTTGCTTAATTTCAGACATACATTGTTCAATTTTGGCTGTTGTTACTCAACCCCAAATTGGATGGCAATCACCACAAAGCATCATGTTTTTTGTTTATGACATGTGGCTTCAAATTTTCACAAAGCTCATGGAACAAATTGGTTGAAAAAGAAGTTTATAAACATCGGTGATATTTCTCATGTTAGTTATGACATTTTAAGCGTACGGTTACATAAACATTTTTGACAATTTATTATAAGCTCATGGAACAAATTATACATTATTTTTGACTGATTACAGTGCTTTCACTTTTGATTGTGGTGGGTCGTTAAATCAATCATTTGTCATTCATAGACAGTTCATTAATTTAAATGAATCATTGTGGTTTGATTTAAACACAACAACTACACAGATCAATGAGACACTTCAATCTAAAGAGATTAACGCTTAAAACCAACAACAACCATGTCATATGTGGACGAAAACTAGATGTGGTACAGGAAATCACTATGTATAAGGTTTTTTTAATTTTTTTCATTTATTTTTTATTCTAATTTTGTAATCATTATTTTATATGATTACATTATTATTATTATTATTATTATTATTATTATTATTAAATGATAATTGTAATATTAATCAATATGAAAAAGAAGAAGAAGATTGGATCGACTACAAAGCATCCATGTGGGTGGAGGGATGTGATCGACTTGCCCAAATCGTTCACCCCCGGTCCCCAATTTTACAGAAATCATTCCCATAAGAATAATTTCGTGTATAGCATACTAGTAATTTTTTTTTTGTAGTATTTTGGTTAAAAATGTTATTGTTTGCAGTATTTAAATAAAAAAGCCTTATTTGGCAAACAAATGGTAGGTTCAAAATCCCACCCCATCACTTTGCCAAATAATTATTTTTGTCGGAGCTCCGGTGTCAACATGGGGTATGTCCATGGCAAGGCCAACAATAGCTGGTAGCATGGGAGGGGTAACGTTATTTAAAAAAAAAAATTATATGTAAAGGTATTTGTATCATTTCATTTTAATTTCAAAAAGGACAATCAGACCTAATACATCTCTAGTATTGTGAATAATTGAAAACAATTTATGTCTTTTGATATTTTTAAGGGTTAAAGGGCAAAAATGTTAATGTACTTTTCCTAAATGTATATCCAGTACCAAATACTTTTCTTAAATACAAAATTACTTATAAACTTTTTAAAATAAGGTAAAAATGTCAACCTTTGTTATCTTGCCCAAAGGGTAGTTACTTTTTAACTTAGTGAGCCCCACATGTTATTTTTAAACAATTAAAGATAGTATGTGAGCTGAAGGAAATTCTTTCTATTTCATTTTCATCAATTTTCCCTCATTTACTTTTAATTTAGGGTAACTTCTAAATATTTTTTTTGTTTGGTTCTTTTATGATTATATTCTACATAAAATGAGTGACATTTTGATATATTATAGGCGAAAAATAGATCTGTTTTTAATTTTTTATGATTTTTCAAATATTTACATGTAAAAAATATAGGATTATTTTTTTAATTTAGAGTCTTAACTTTAAAAAAATGATAAAGAATTATATAAAGGGAAAAATATATTATTTACTGTTACTTCCTTCATAGCCCTTGTTCGCTTACCTGCCCATTTACTCGGCACATCTATTTCTATGACACTCTATATTTTATTAAAAAATTTTAATACTACCTCCGTTCTTATTTATAAGATCCAGTTGACTTTTTTAGAGAATTCTAGAAAAATCCTAAAAGAATTAATTATATTATTTTAAGACATTAAAACTTATAGATTTTCTTCAAATTGTGTTATTTGACTTATGAACTAAAATATAATGTAATAAAATATGAGATATGATATGATTAAATAATGTAATTAGCTTTCTTAAGATTTTTCTAAGATTCTCTAAAAAAGTCAACTGGGTCTTATAAATAGAAACGGAGGGAGTACTAATCTTTGAAGTGGAAATGTTATCGATCTTACTAAATTCATTGCAATATGCAATTAGTGGGTTGAATCTTCTCATTGGACATTCAATGAAGAAATTAAACCTGAGTGAACCGATACTGTTAAACTCAAATTCCAATTAAAAACCAATAAGCCAAATTTGAAGAGTGTAAGCAAGTACTAATCTTAATCTTTGAAGATTTGTATGATCAACCAATGATGAGGGATAAATTGATGATGAATACTTTCGAACATTCAGAAATTTTCACTGGAGACAGAAATTGCCGCCATTTACTATTGTCATCCACAAAAATGAAATTTCCTTTTTACGTTAATTTAATTAAATATAAATAATGTATTTGATTTTCATATTCTGAAATATTTATACAAAACAAACTCATATAATCTTTATTGCATCAACGCATTACATTCAATTATATTTCCACTGAATCCACAAATCAAACCAACCATAGTGCATGCTTATAAAAAAGATAAAATTAAATAAAAATGTGTTAATGTTATATTTTGTAATCTATTTTAGACTAAATATTACTTATACAAACTACCCTACATTTTAGATTTGTGAAGATAATCAAGGTTATTAAACTCTGACTACCCACTAAACTGGTTGATGTAATCCGTCAAAAGGTTAATAGGATTCTGAAGGGCAATTTCGTCAATTCCTTCAAGTCATGGGAGAAGACACCTTATACAAGAGGGCTTCCAATTAAATTATTTTGTTTTTATTTTTTATGTAATTTTATTATTTAAAATTTTTATTTCCTAGATTTTATAGGAATATTTGATATATCTTTTAAATATTTCAAATTATCTTAAGAATGTTTTAATTTTTTAGGATGTTATTTTAGATTTTTAAGTTGCTAAATAGGGATATCAAAGATATTATTTAATATCTTTGATATCTTTGATTTAATTCTGTTCAGATAGTGTCTATCTTATTTTAATGTCTTAGAATATATTTTTTATATCTTTTGAGTCATATTAGGGTTAGAAAATTTGTCTAGTTGAGTCATATTAGGATTTAATTTTTGAAAAATTCTTTTTTATTAGAAAGTAGACATCTTAAACTTTCTATAAAATCTTAATTTATAATTTTTTAGAGATATGTAGAATTAAATAATATTTTTTGAAGTTGGGAAATTCTAAATGGATGTTGAACACTGGTTTAATGACCCGTTGTTGTTTTTGTAGTTAAACTGGTCTAATCTTAAGAACCATGAAAATAATTTTCAGTTCAACACTTCAACTCATGGTTTCTACCCTCACTAGAATGATTTCGTTCTTTTATTTAACCGAAAAATTCTTTTATAAAAAGAAATTTGACGGTGAAATTTTACAACAGAAACCACTTTCTTTTTTATTCTTGTAGCAATCTGTTCAATACATTGTCTGATACTAATCTTATGTTTGGTTGAAGAAAAAAATGGAAAAAATAAATACTAGGAGGAAAAACTCCCTAAAATAGTTTTTTTTACTATTTTAGGAAGTTTTTATTCTTTACATTTATTTTCTCTATTTTTTATTTACTTTTCTCTCAATCTAAACAAAACATATAAGGTTCATTAAGAGTTGGGCTGATTGGGCTTTGAAAGTTTTCCGTACATTCTAATGGGCTTTTTGTCCGGCTGATTTGGGCCCATAAGGTCTAAAAGGCTCAATGGAACGTACTTTAACTCTCCTCTTGGCTACAAAATCTATACTTATTAATATTTTAAAAATATTAAAGGGACAAACACTAGTAATCTAAAGTTGCTTCCTTGGGAGTGAGTTCAAGCTATGAGAGTACCACATAGTGGTTCTAGACGAGGCGTTTGAGGAGGCATCTCCTTAATCAGGGGAAGCGACCTCTTCTGGGGCGAAGCCCTTTAGCCAGTGGGAGGCGAAGGTATATGTACTCTTCTATTTGGTCCGTAAAGTCGTGAAACCTGGTCAGGCGTCCTGCCATTTGATCATGAGTGAGCTCAACCCTTTTCCTAAAATTTTATTATAAAAAAAAATAAAATAAAGTTAGATCATGTCCAGCTGAAGAACAATTATTCCAACCAAAAATCGAGTTGCACGTTTCACATGGTACGATGTGATACTGAGATAATTGTAAGCATATTATGATATTTTTATCAATAATTTGTAGACATAAACTTATAATTATAACTGTACAGTACATAAGAGAACAAATTCTATACTGTTTCGTCAATTATACAATATATATAAAACAATTTCTAGACTGTTTCGTCAATTTTCACACCATCAACACCAATGACCAGGTATCCTAATCTCATTGGATGCGATAATATTTGAAGGAAAAAAAAAATTAATTAAGGATATTTTTGGGCAATGGATATTTTTTCCTTAAGAAAATGAAATGTAAAATATTGATTGTGTTATGATTTGTCAGATCATTTATGAATGTAAATAACATTATAAAAGGGTTAATGTATAAAAACACCTCTAAACTTTTATTTAAAATACGTTTAATACCTATTCTTTTCGAATGTCCAAAAATATACATAAGTAATCAAAATATACTCTTTTTGTATATGCATATTAGTATAAATATAAAGGTGCTAGGTTATACTTGTCTAATTATATATATATATATATATATATAAAGCATAGAAAAGTTTTTTTATCATATTTATAAAGTATTGGGGGAAAACTTTTATATGAATGTATAATTTCACTCTTGATTGCTTAAGTATGGGCTTTGTTATCATATGATATAATATATATTAAATAGGAATAAAGTTAAAAATTTGTTAAATGTGTTATGGAAGAGTTAATGAAATTTAAGTTTTTTCTTGATCTACGGAAAAAATATTGGAAATATTATATATATATATATATATATGATTATATGAGTATTTAATGTTGCTAGCCTTTTTGCTTGCATTTTAAATATTTATTATTATTTTTACACCTATAATGCACTTTTAATAAAAACTCATTAGTATTTTTTTTAGGTTAACACTTAATAAAAATATAATGTAAAGAAACAAACAGAGGAATAAACTCAAAAATCTAAGGGGGTGTTTGGATAGTCCCAAAAAAAGCCCTTCTGAGGCAAAAAGCCCTTCTGGGAAAAATATACCCAAACACTCTCATTTTTCATAAAAGTCCTT
>JBAGKO010000010.1:31141729-31152677 GCA_037177275.1 Acacia concinna
ATTTACATAATTTTTATATATGAGGTGAAAAAATATATTATATTTGCATATAATATAATTAATCTAATTATATAAAATTACATAAATTATATATATAGCGGGTAGGGCCAAATGGGTTGGGCAGCATATCTTGCCCAATGCCCAGCCCTGCCCGCAAAAATGCCTAGCCCGATTGTGCCCAATTTTTTTGGGGCTAGGCTAGACAATTTTTAGTCGGGTTTGGGCGGGCATATTGGGCTTTATGAACACCCCTACTTCAATTATTCACAAAAAAAAAATGAAGTTGACTTTGGTCTCAAATGAATCCGTCCTTATACATGCACACATTAACTTAATAAGGAAGGTTGGCAAAAGGATTTTGGCAGAAATTTGTTTTCCTCTCTATTTTTTTTCCATAAAAAATATAATATCTCAATCAACTTTACTTCATAAATTTATTTATTTATTTTTTTAAATAATCTTGCTCATTACACGTATTGAAAAAGGGGCGCACTTTCAAATGCAAATTAAATAATTAAATAAAGTATTTTGAAAAAAACAACACCCATGTACTATAAAAAATTAATTTAACTATTTTTTAATAGTTATAAATTAATTATCTAACTTTTATATTCATGACGGGGAGAACGTGAGGCTTTGCACTTTTCAAAAGTGGAAGAACAGTCTCTCCCTCCCCGACATCAATTCACTCCTATGGGCTTCCTTATTCCCAATCTTCCTTCCTTATCTTGTATTGTCCGAGGAATGTCCTGTTCCAGATTTTAATTCTATAGGCACTAAGATATTTATGTACATTCTCCTCATGAAAGCTATATATATATATATATATATATATAATTTCTTTTAACCTAAGATATTTATGAGATAAAAAAACAGTTTTCCCCATTTGATATAAGAAATAATAATTCAAACATTTCAAAAGATAAACATACACGAGGTTTAATAAATTACTATAAAAAAATTATTTTCATCATCACTTATGAACCATGTGATTTATTCAAATGTGATAAAATAACAACAAGCCCTTATCACATTAGTTGGGTTATTCAAATCCGATAATTGATAATATATACTCCACCTTATCCTAATTATAAGATAATGTTAATTTTTTTTAGAGAATTCTAATAAATTTAATTACACTACTTTAAATTATTAAAATTTATTTTTTTCTTCAAACTATTTTATTTTGATATTTTGACTTATGAACTAATATATAATATAATAAAATATAACATATGATATAATTAAATAACTTATTTGCTTCCCTAACTTCTCCAAAAAAAAGCCAACTAAATCTTATAATAAGGATCAGAGGGAGTAATGATAATACTATTAATACTACCTCGCCGGTCTTAACTATGAGATTCACTTAACTTTTTTAGAGAATTATAATAAAGCTAATTAAATTACTTTAAAGCATTTAAATCTATTTTTTCTTCAAATTATTCTGTCTAACTTATAAATTAATATATAATATAATGAGACACTAGGTATATTATGATTAAATAACTTATCTACTTTTCTTAATATCTTTAAAAAAAGTTAACTGAAGTTTATATTTAGGACTGGAGAGCGCCCTTTTTAGTAATTTGATATAATATTCTTCCACTTCTATATATATATATATATATATATATATATTATTTTTTGAAAAAATTGAAGAATATTCTCCTATTAAAAAATTTATTGGGGAGAAGGACAAAAATCAAAATGCAAGCATTTTTTGCTTTTTAAATTTGCAAAGTAACACTACTTTGTATAAAAATTGATCAAATTACCTCTTCCAAATAATATGTTTTTAATGAGAGACCTTTACCCCAATTTTCGCTCTTTACTAGTATAATCGTTTAATTTTTTTTAAAGTTTGAGTTTAGGGTTTAGAAATACAATACTTAATCTTTGCTTCACTAAGTAATAATAACAATAGTATGCATGGGTCCCATATGGGAGCTTTATAAGAAGGAGTGAGGGAGAGATCGTCAGTGTTCAAATAAAGCAAACCCAGTTCATGAAACTTGAAAGCTCACAGGGGCCTTGTGTGAGATCAAGAGGCTGTTCGTATACGTAGCTCCTCTCATTCTGATACGTATAATAATATATAGGTAGATCATCAATGGAGATGATGATGGTGAACACAAGAACTACTAATGAATCCACCATGAGAGCTTCAAAGAAGAAGGAGAAGCAGAAGGTAAGCTTCCAGAAGATTCCACGCTTTCTCTCCCAGCAGAAAGCTAAAATCTACATTATCAAAACCTGTATTCTTATGCTTCTTTCCCCAGACCCTTCCTGAATCAATATCTCTCTCTCTCCCTCTCTCTCCCTCTCCCTCTCTCTCTCTCTCTCATGCACACATATATATGACAAATCCACCTGAACATACATTACAAGTTGTTCATGGTGGTTTGTGGCTTTATAATTGAGTCTCTTTCCGTTGCACCTACAAAAAGTTGAAGCAATGGATTGTAAAAAAATATGAATATATAGGAAATAATTAAGTACTCCTTCTTCCTATTTGATGTATGCAAGGTAGAATTTCATAGTTATTTTGTGTATTCCTTTCTATATATTGTGTTTTAATTCACTTGCTCTCAAATCATAATTAGATTGGTTATTTGCAAGACTAGCCAAACAAATTAAAAATAGTTTTACCGTTGGTTCTAAATGTAGAAGTTAGTTATTCAAGAGTTTGTTTCGACTCTAAAATTTATAACTTTTTTTTTTAAAATTATCAAATTTAATTTCACTTTTATATTAAGGGTCTGTTTGGCAAAAGGAAAATGGAAGGAAAGGGGGAGGAGGAAAAAATTTTAAGAGTTGATTTTATAAAAATGGGAGAAGTGGGATTATAAAATTTTAATTAAGATAAAATGTAAAATAAAAAAAATAAGGAAAATTAATTAAGAACTTTCAACTCCACTTTTTTAATTTTTTAAAATTTAAGTTAGACAAATTTTTTCTCCCTTCCCCTCCCCTCCCAATCCATCATACCAAACAGCTCCAAGGGTTTTCATCAAGTTTTTTTAATATAAATTTTTAAAAGGAATATTTTAAGAAAATCAATTTAAATTTCTTACAAATAACCAACTTAACTATCCTTTTAATAATATCTCTATGCTTTGTGTGTGTTTGTATGCAAGAAAGTAACTCGTTGTTCTGTTTGAATAATGCAAAAATGGCTCCAAACGATTTGTATGTTCCTTTTTTTTTTCGATGGTAACGATTTGTATGTTCAGCCGGACGGCATATGAAGAAAACAAATAATTTTCACGATTAGTAAATAACTTAATTTCATATAAATTTTGTTGGTAAAATAATTGGAGAAAAGTCTCATATTAAAAAATTTATTGGTTTGAAAATTTGATCAATTGTTACACATAAAAACTCTTATGTACTTTATAAATTTTGTACACAAAGAATCCCTCTATTCTATACTCACCAATAAAATTTTTTAATTAGAAGTTATTTCCAAAAAGATTAATAAATTTATTGACATATATATGCTGGACAATATAGGACCAGTCAAAAGTTTCGTTGAATTGAATGTTTCATTATTTCTTGTCGGTTTTGTGAATTATTTACATAAAGTCTGACGTTAACTACTACAGCCTCACGACCATATACTATCAGAATAATAGATTGGTCGGCAGTACGTGTGACTTAATAATAATTAATGTTTATTTGTTAATTTTAGTCTTTGAGTTAATGTTTAAATATTGACTCTTTATACTCTCTAATTCTAAATAAAAGATTCAGTTGATTTTTTTTAAAAGATTAAGGAAGATAAATAAATTATTTAATTATATTATATGTAGTTTATCATTATATTATATATCAGTTTATAATTATACAAAAAGAATAATAAATTTAAATGCTTTAAAGTATTTTTTAGAATTTTTTAAAAAAATTAATTGGAGCTTATATTTAAAATCAAATGTAATACTTCGTACTATTTATATGACACTTCCAACATTTTTTATACAGATCGAGGAAAATCTAAAATCATATTAACTTTGTCCTAAAATTCTATAATTTTACAACTCTATCCCTATTTAATCATTCAATACCAAATAAAAATAAAGTCAATACAATAATAAATAATTTTACAACTTTACCACTATTTAATTATACAATAATAAATTATTCAAATATCATTTAATATGAGTAAAGTTAAAATTTTATTTTAAATTTAGCGAGTGAACTACTATTTATTGGTTTTAATGAATGAGTTAGATGACTTGTGCTCCACACCAATTATACTTATAGAGAGCTAACGTTTAAAAAAATAACTTTAAGGATGTGCTTATTGTCATGGGACCATTTATTTTAAAATTATAAAATCGATGCGAATTAAACTGTGTATAGTCTCCTTATGTTGCAATATGGTTCTCTCCTCTTCACTAAACACCAATCATGCCCTGGATTTTCCCCGGTCCCCTTATTCTTTTCTCTTTTGCTTATGAAAGTTTATTTTTGAATTTAATTTGAGACATGTAAATTTAATACTGCTACGTTACTTGGTGACTTGGTGTACTAAAACTCAATGAATAAATATTGAGATTATGTCGCAAATCTCTATGGTCCATCATTTTTTATTTATTGCCTTGACTTAAAATGAATCATATCTCATATTGGGCGACATAAAACAAATACTCCCTCTATTCTAAATTATAAGAGACAACTCATAGTTTTACCTTATCCTAAAATATAAGAAACATTTAAAGAATGTCTTGTGTTTTAATTCTTTTTTAGTTTTGCCCTTATTTAATACCAATGTATTAACATTTATGTTGATAATAGAAATTATTATTCCCAATGAGAGAAGGGAGAGGTAAGGGGAGATATTGTTGAACTTTAGTAAGGGTATTTTCTCTTTTATTCTGAATTTCCTTATTAATAAGGGTATTTTAGTAAAAATGAGTAACAATTATAATATATTTATTATTTTTAACTGCCACTTTAAACTACGATATTCGGTTAAAAGACTCTTATAATTTAAAACAGAGGGAGTATGTCATATCTCGAATCTCAATCATATTTATAATTGAGATTTTGAGATATATTGTTTATTGATCAAGTTAATTTTTGTCCTTTAAACCGAGGGCTTTTCCATGTTAAATAATGTGTTGTTTATTTCATTTATTTACTCTTATTTCCTTTTAATATTTAATTAATTAATCCTCTTATTCCTCCATGTTTTCTAACAATAAATATATTAAACCATCCAATTCATCCCAATAATTTAAAATAATCTAAACAAGAAAGAAAGAAAAAAAGACCAAAAAGCTTTGACTCTAGTGGACGATGCTTTGACAGCTTAAACAAATATATCACATTCGTATATATGCGAATGCATAAAATATTTTTAAAAGAGTTTTTTTTCCAACATTTTTTAGAAGAATTACTCTCAATTAATTTTGACAACGTTTAACCATCAAGAAATTTATATAAGGAAAAAAAAATTGGAGTGAACTTGGATTATTTGTCAACTAAACACATTTAGGTGACCTTATCCCATATAGTACGTTTGGTACCTCATTATAAAAACCACTACTTGAACATATATATACACTGATTAATCGCTAGTCTTCCGCACCTGAAATTTGACTGTAAAAGCATTGGCCATTTGGCCAAAAAAAAATGAAATTAACTGTTAAATATAATACTCCTCCGGGACCTCTTTAATTATTAATAGGAGGTGAAATCATACCACTATACAAAAATAAAATAAAATAAAATACCAGTATATAATAATTTATTCAGTAAATGTAATCCAATATTGATACGGGTGAATCAATATAATATTCTGATTATTTAGTACCCTTAAAGGTTATTATTCGTTACTAATTTCAATATGAAATATAAGTCAATTTTCATTTTTCTGTTTTGAATTCAAGAAAAGGCCACTAACTTATTAAATCTGTCTTAAACTGGAAAAAAAATATATCAATTTTACCTTTATTGGTAAAGTTTCAAAAGAGGAAGACAAATACGAGGAAACACATTTACATATTAATTATAGGAGTAAAAATGATTAATAAACGTTAATTACTCTCAAACTATCTTATATTATGAACAAAAAAAATTCTCCCTAGAATTGACATGGATTTCCCTGTTTTATCAAAATATATATATATATATATCCTCTATAAAAAGGTAACTCATATTGTACATTGAAGGGATTACGTTATCCTCCTTATCATCTTCCTGTTCACTCTAAGGCAATGCTTGTGTGAAGAAAGTTGATCCTCAATACCGGTAAGTCATCAGATTTTTTTATGGGTTTATTTGGAACAATGATTGAAATCTTAAAAAGTACTTTTTCAATCATAATTTATAGTTTATGAGGTATGTGAAAAGTGTTTGGTCTTGACTAGCATGACTATGGTTATGATAAGTTGCGTTTGAGAGGCTCTGGTGATACTTGCAAAGTACAGGGATGGGCAAATAAAACATTAGAATCAACCAAAAAAGGAAAAGAAAAGGGTAAAGGTGCAAAAATAGAAATAAAGAATTGCACTAGGAGTAAAAATAGTAATTATGTTTTGTTGGGTGTAAAAATAGTAATAAACATTTAAAAGTGGTGCAAATTTAAAAATTCCATTAATTACCTTTAATATCTGTTAAGTGGGGCCCACTTACTGCTTGAGTGTAAAAAAAAACAGACGTTTAACCAAGTTAACGGTAATTTCTAAATTTGCATTACTTTTAAATGTTTGTTACTATTTTTGCTCTTGATGCAATTCTTTATTCTTATTTTTGTACCTTTACCAAAATTAAAAAAAAAACAGAACAAATCTCCAAACATGCTAGATTTCAAAAATTGGAAAACTTGGTATCGCTAGGTTATAGGGTCATTATCCATTATCATAATTTTATGGATAATATAGATATGGTGTATAATTCCCATGCATATATCTATATATGTATATACACATATATAATTTACAAATCATAGTCAAGTGCTCGCTTTTATGTCGGTGAATGATAGAGCTCAAAAGTCTGACTATACAAGCAACAAACATGATACAACGTTATTATCCTAGGCACTAAGCCTAATGCATTGGCAATAAATGTTGTATAGTGAAAAAGAGATAAGTAGTGAGCTTTTTCTACAATGATCTGATAGCTCAATGTGCCACCCAGAGCAACACAAAAGGACCTTCAAGGCCCCTCCTCCACGTAACTTTGGGTCCCTTTGTTATGTCTTTATGCTTAAAGTGCCTTCTCTTGTCGTTTCTTTTTAATTCTATTATTTGTCGTTTTAGAAAAAAACAGAATTGAAAAATTCATATGTGAATCCGCATAATTTTCCCTCATTTTTTTATAATTCTTTGGGAAAAATAATCTTTTTGGTGCCTATGATTATGACCGGGGTCTTACATTTTTATCCGATATAACTCAATTTATATGATTTTGACTCAGTTATAACTCAGTCCTTAAATTTTGACTAACCGTAACTAATTCTTATAGTTTCAACAATTTTATAATGCAGTCCATATCTTTATTCTAGAACATAATGACTAAATTACAAAATACTAGTAGTACAAATTATAGGGGGTGAGTTGTACAGTAAAACAAAGTTCTGGGACTGAGTTACAATCGAATTAAAATTTTAGGGATGAACTTGTATCAAAACGTGTAGGAACTGAATTAAAACTAAATCAAAACTAAAAGGACTAAACGATTAATTTTCATATTTTTCCTTTTATTAAGTCCTTATACTTTCGTCAATAATAAGTATTAGTATATATTGGCATAGTCTACTCAAGGTTTAAAATGTTAGAACACACATTAAACCCGTGAAGGTAGTACTTCTAAAGTTAATTGGTCAAACCAAAACTAACTTAGAGTATACCGACAATAATTAAAATAATATAATTCAATTAGAATGCATAAAAGTATTCATATTTGACAATAGAAAGCCCATTTTAATAATTTTAATTAAATAAAGTTATTACCGTGAACCCGCCACATGTTGGGGGTTAAACTCTCATAATGTAACAAAAAGATAAATGAAGTTTAAACTCATATAGTAAAAAAAAAAATATCTGTATATATAAACAAATTTTTAAATTATAAGTTAATTTTTAAAATGCTTTAGAAATTTTTAAAATACTTTAGACTTAATTTTTCAGCAGAATTTGATGTATAAACAATATTATTTATGGCTTGTAAATAGCACGTTATCTCACTAGCTATATAAGCTTCATCTCTCTAAATAAATTTTTAGACAGAAATAGGAAAGCGGGCCATCCCATGGTTTGGCCTCACCAACTCGCTGGCCAAATGGTGTGAGCCTCACTTTCATCGGTTAGTGTATATATATATATATATATATATCTATATATATCTAACTGCAGATTGGCTCACACTTTTTCAAAAAAAAAAGAAAATATTTTTAAAAGTATGAGTCATTAAGTTTATCTTCCTAATATTAATAATTACTTATAAATATTTTAAAAAAAATCATTCACAATTCAATATATACATTTATTAAATTTTTCAAAATGTATAAACAAAACATTAAATTATACTCATGCAATCAATATATAATAATTTAATATTAAATAATAGGAAGATTAAGACTTTTCAATTTAGAATTGAGAAGTAATAAGGTGGAAGTATGAAACTTATAGGTTTTATGATACAAATGTTTTTTAGAAAAAAATAAAAAAGTTTCGCTGGCCAACCTTGGGGTTAGATAATGTCGGCTTGTGCAACCTACACTTTTATGGGTTGGACTCATTTTATCGGCTCTAATTATAGATGATATATATTGATAAATTAAAAAATTAAAGAGAAGTGGTCCTCCAGCAGGGAAAAACACAAAACGATCAATAGCGGAAATTTTGTAGCCATCCCGTCAAAGTTTTTAATTTGAGCTATTAATTTGTGTATATTTTAATGATCTGTTTATATATGTGGGTTAGCTCTTCTCTGCATGTTTTATCTTTAGATATTTTATCTGATTTTGATGTTACAATTAGTTTTTGGATTTTGGCTCTTCATGTTGACCATTAATAATAACGATACTACTTTTTTAATCCAATGAAAAAGGAATAATTGTTAATTGTCATTATATGTCAGCATCGATGTCAAATACAATTTACATACATTTATATACATACTATATTCATTATTAAAAAAAGAAGATATAACATCAGTAAGGTACATCCAGTTTTTAAAACATTGAAGTTAAAATAAATGCGATGGCATTATAGTAATAATTAGGGCCTTTTTGCATGATGGTCAGACACCTAGACGTCTGTTCTTCAATAGGCGTCTGTTCTGTGAAGAATAGACCCCAAGTTGGTGTTTGTTCTGAGAACAGACGTTATATGGAGTCTGTCGACACCTAGGCATCAAACTGATGGAATGCCAAATATGCATATTTCCCTTTTATTCCTTCATCTTCTGAATTATTTCTCTCCTATATATTTTCTCATCTTCTGAGTTATTTCTCTCATATTTTAGCTAAATAGCGAACTATTTCTCTCTTATTTTACCTGAATCATTAGCCACCTCTCTCCCTCTTCTCTTGCTAGACTCCTTCTCACGGTGTGTCCCTTAGTTGGATGAGAGGTTCCACCAAATTACTAAAAGTACCCGTTTCTCAAAGATTCAACAATTGGTATGATCACTTTAATTTTTTTTCCTTCGATTGTGTTAATTTTACATTGCATTAGGTGACTTTAAATTTTTTCCCCTTCTCATGTGTTAATTTGATATTGCTCCTATTAATGGATATATATTATATTGTATTGATAATTTCATATTGTTCGTCGTCTTTGCTTGAATTTTTTTCCCAAATCGCTATATTGCTCTACGCATTAGGAGGTGGTGAGGAGGTTCTAAAATTTATAAGTTGAAATATGAGTAATATTTTTTAGTTTAATTATAGATTATTGATGATACAAAATTAATCACGATATGCAAAAAGTAATTTATTGATTGAAATGGTGCTGCTTTAAAAAAGGAAAGGAAATTAAGAAAACAAATTAATAGTAACAATTTAAAAAAAATTGTCTAGGCGTCCATTTTTGTAAAAACGGACACCACTAAGTCACTTAATGGCATCCATTAAAAAACAAAACGGACACCATCCAATTTTAGGCGTTTGTTTCTTGAAAAAAAGCACATGCCTAATTATTGCTTTTGCGTCCATTTTGTTAAATGGATGTCTTTTCAAAAAAAAATTTAACGTCACTCAAATAGGTGTCCCCTTCAAAATAAACACCAAGAGTATTTTAAAACAAACGTTAAAAGTCTTATTTGTAGTAGTGGTTGCATTATTACTAATTATTGAAACACTCTTCCTTACATATACTTATATCATATTTTTTATATAAATAATGACTTATATATATATATAGCTACATTCTGTGACTTATAATTTTCTCTTATTTCTGCTTTACAATACATGTTATAATTAATAGGATCAATGTATATGCGCATGAATCCTCTCCGAAACATCACCTCAAGGGAAAAATAACAAATGAGATTATGGGCAACAAGAAAATTTCAATTTCTTATCTTCTTTTTTTTCTCACGTAATGTGTTCACGCAATGTAAATTAAATAATGGGATCTACAGAACCCATCCCGCGATGTTATTACATGATTTAAAGATAAATCTAACTTTTATATATATATATATATATATATATATATAGAGGTTTAACATTCTCTTTCTTATCAATTGTTGCTAAACTCGCAAATTAACATTTTAAATTTATTGATTTAACAACTCTTATTTATAAAATTGTGTTAAATCACAAAAAACTCAAAGGTCCCCATCCACGTGCCTTTGGGTCCCTTTTTTATGTCTTTATTCTTAAAGTGCCTTCTCCCGTTCCTTTCCTTTAATTATATCATTTGTCATTTTAGAAGAAAACAAAATATATAAATAAATCATGTGTGAATTCGCATAATTTCACCTCAATTTC
>JBAGKO010000010.1:31174891-31186132 GCA_037177275.1 Acacia concinna
ACAATTTTGATTCTTTGTCCTAATTATCAACTATGCTCACTTTCTTCCTAAATGTGATCTTCAATATGCATAAAGTTACCAAAAGGAGCAAGAATTTAGAGGTAAATGTCCCATTTTGACATGAATTTTGTGAAGTTAACAACAAGTGTAGTTTGAAAGCCGCGAATAACAAGTGCAGCATGAGGGCTACGAATAACAAGCGTGACATAGAGGCCACAAAACATGCATAGCATGAAGTTATAAAGACAAGCGTGGACACATAGCCCACGAGGATAAATAACCAAGTGTAGCTCGAAGCCACAAAAATGAGTGTGGATACACAGCCCATAAGGATAAATAACTAATAATAAATTCATACATTATTACAAGTTATAAGTCACTTAGAGAAAATTAAGAGAGAAATAAAATTAGGGTAGAAAACTCTAAAAAAATAGAAGTAAATTTATTTATCATGTATAGAAGTTTTCAAACCTAATATTTATTCCCCCCACCCCCATTTCTTCCTATCCAAACATAACATGACTCTTATTATAATCAATGGAGTTTAGTACTACACACTTATACATAATCTAAGGGAAAATTTCTGTTAACTCCCCCCACAGTAGCATATTTGTTTTAGACAACCTCAAATAATTCTTAAATTTCACTTCACCCCATTAAGTTTTGGAAGTGAAAAGACAATTATGTCCTTACTTTATTATTATTGGCTAGTGTCCCATTTCTTATGAACAAGTGAAATATATAGTATATACATAAACAACACAAAATAACAATTCATTTACTAGTATATCACTCTTCATCAAGGCACCTCCAACCTAGTGGTTGCTAGTAACCGATCACCAGAGCTCTGGCCGCAATTGAATATATTTTTTTGAAAAAAAATATAAAATAATTTTATTACTATCTCTTTTACTACAAAACTTAATTACATTTTTATTGTATGGTGACAATTTTTTTAAGGATTAACTGAAATAAATATGCCGCTTATGGTTTATCTGAAATTTTCCTCATAATAAAAAACTGGTTTGATCGTTTATTTATTTAGATCACGAGTTTGGAAATAGAGTTTTGAAACTCACCCAAAATTTTGTGTTGCTTATGCAAGTTGGAGTCCAAGAAAATTTTAATTATGAGATGACTAGGTTTTAGTGATGGTTGTTGGCTTATGTATTATAAGAATTTTATCAATTTTTCATTTTAACAAAAAATGACGAAGTAAAAGAAATTTGTCACTCAAATTTCAAAAACTAAAATATCCAACATAAACATCAACCTTTAAAATACTGTGATTACAATGTTAAAGTAATTCCACAACTATCACTAAGTATATTTTAAGGTAGGATGTCTGAGAGGACAACTAAGAGACAATGGAAGATTGCATATGCATATGGTAGTGTTTGGATAATCCATGTCACCTTTAGCGATTTTAATTATAAACAAAACCTTCTTGGACTCCAACTTACATAAGCAACACATAAACTTATGAATTCATATTTGAGAAGTCAACTTTAAGTTATTTCTGCATAAAAAAAAATTATGTTTACTTTTTACACTTTTTATATAAGTTAATGGCTATTTTTACATCTTAAAATACCAGAAATAACATCCCTTAACTGCCGTTAATGAACACCTAACGGTTTGCTCCATTTTTAAAAGTTGATAGTTATTTTTTGTACCAAAAAATTATTGAGGATTACTTTTGCTCATTTGGGAAAAGTTGAAGGTTATTTAAGAACCTTTACTATTTTTTAAAATACTCTAATCATCTTCCTTAATTCCTTTTTCCTTCTCCGTCTTCAATATTATTAAGGGAATATAAAAAATGGGTAAAATAAAAAAATTGATAAATATAGACACTATGTTTTATATTTATGATAAAAATTAATTCCCAAAATATGACTCAAGACTTGAAAAAAAAAAAAGACGTAAGACGGGAGGAGTATAATATAACTAGTTGCTTCTACATGTGCTTGAAATGGAAAATGAACTCATGCAAGTTTCAAAAACATTTTACTCATAAAAATATGTGCAAGCATGCATGACTGAATTGAAGAAAGGGGAAATTTCAGTGAGGGGCCAAACAAGCCAATTTATTTTAGATTTCCTCCAAAACTTTATAAAATCTCACTAAATGACTAAAGGGCATATTGAAATTAATTTTGCATAGTGAAATGACTAAATTATCCTTAATTTTTCATTAAATATTTAAATAATGTTTTCTGGGAACCTATGGCAGGTCCCACACCAAGGCTTCGCCCTTGACTAGAAAACACACTTGTTAATGATAATGAAAAGGGGATAGGGATATAAGGTTATATGTATATATGGTATTGAATATATTATTATTATTATTATTTAAATTAATTTATCTTGTTCATGGAGCATTTATACATGTTCGTTATGTATGACACTTATTCTTCAAAATGTAAGTAAATAGAGATTTAAGTTTATTATAAATATATTTTAGAGAGAGAGTGTGTGTGTGGTGTGTGTGTGTGTGAAAGATGGTTATTCTTTGGGGTGGGGGGAACCCCACTCCCCATTTCTTGGGCAGAATTTGTATGTGTGTGTGTGTGAAAGATGGTTATTCTTTGGAGTGGGGAACCCCACTCCCCATTTTTTGGGCAGATTTTTTTTTTTTTGCCACTTTCGATAGGCCCCACGCCAGAGGTTAGCTTGTCGCTGATGGGGTTGGACGCTGAACCTTCGGTGTGGGGCCTATCAAAGGTGGTCAGAAGATATTATTTAAATATTGAATTAAAAAAAGTAAGGACAATTTAGTCATTTCATCATATAAAATTAATTTCAATTTGCCCTTAGATTTCATAAAGTTTTAAGGGGATCTAAAATAAATTTGATCCCCCATTGAAATTCTCCTTCAAAGAAATTGTATAGTTCCAAACACTCGTATATAAATATATATATCCCCCTCAATGTTACAAGTGATATAAGGACAAAACCTAAGTAAGAATTCATTTTCCAGATTAAGAGGTAATTTTATTTTAAAAGTTTCATCATAAGACAATTTTACTACAAAAGTCTTAAAAAGAAAGCAATTTTGCCTCTACTACTGTCTCTATTAATTTTAATTTCTAATTGATCAAATATAACAACCTAAATTTCATTCACGTGTTAAGGTACAAATTTACTTCAAAAGTCTATACGTCATTTACTTCATTTTTTTTTATTTAAAGTGTTATATTTAAAACTTATGAGACAAATGTAAACATTAACAAAATATAGTGTGATGACCCATAAATTGTTAACTTAGCATATTTAATTAACAATCAAAATTAACAACGATTACATGAAAAACAAAATTTATTCCTATCCCTGAAATACTTATTGAGGCAAAATTGAGACGTTTAGCTTGTTAGATGGCAACAAAATGCATTTACATGAAAGAGACTCTAATAAGAGCTTAAAAACGTTCTAATGTCAACCAAATTCTCAAACATCAAATACTATCAAATGACAAGTGACAACATTTCAAATTTCACGAACTTTTATATCTGAATAACTTAAACCAAGACTTAAAACTAATACTAATGCCAATAATGTGTGATTTTACACACTAAATACCTTTTATAATGTCAAATTTCCAATGGACTCACTGACTCTCAAGAGCCCAAGATTGTAAACAAGCTGCAAACGATAGCATCTGCTAATGTAATTATAAAACACACAAGTTAAATATCATTTGAAGACTTAATAATGGAGCTAGTGACAAAACACATGCGGTCAGTTAAGTATCACATTATCATTTGAGTAGGCCGAAGCCTAAAACCTGCCAACTTTAGAACTCTGTACACCGCCCTGGGCAAGGGTTAGGGGTAACTTTTAGTTTATATAATAGACGAAAATCTATCTTCCCAAACTACCATTCATACCACTTTCTACCTCAAACTGCGGTAGTGGCGGCTTTCTGATATATCCCTCATTCGAGAACGACCTGGGTCTCTGTCATTCAGGCTTTCAGTCCAATGATTAGGTCTGCCTACATCATAATCACGAGGTGAAAGAAGCCTGTGTGTGCGTGAATAGTGTGAGTAGTGAAAGGAACTAAAGGAGTCAGGGTTTAAGCTTCCTTCATCATGCAAAGGACTTCTCCTACTTCTGTCTGATAGCGATAGGGACCTCCCCGAGGTAGGGCTTTCTGTATTGTACTCGTCATCATATTTACTGTACCTTGGGTGAAAACTATAGGTGGATGAGCCATATCCTGGGTCCCCTGGAGGACCGTCATCCCTTAAATCCATCGATGACCTCCGCTCACGATAATGTCCTCTGCTGACATGATCAGTACTATAGTTTGATGATCTGTGCTGAGGCCGGTTTCTGAAAGTATCTAAGCTTGAAGGTCCAGCAGCCCACAATCTTTCATCTGCATTTTCTGGAATGGGTGCATTTATTCCAGGAAATTTAACAGTCATTTTTTTCTGTGACTTTGAATCATCTGCCTCCATAATTTCCCCATCCTCCTGTTCTCTCATCTCTTCTTCACCATATATGGTAATGCCTGATGGTTGATCCTCATCATCCACATCTAAAATTCCAGAACAATAATGAAGAGTATCACTTTAACAAGTTCAGAGGGTAAATTGCAGACAGGAGAATTACATTATATAAGAACCCGTGAAATACAAATTTAGCCTTCCAAGACTAATTAACAGACAGAAATCTACAAAACAGAAGAGGAGAGACCATTGAATATGAACCCTCTATTCTTTAATCTGACAGTGGACATAAGATTCTGAAAACAAAGAAAAAGATGAAAACGAGAGAACCTAAACCCCTACTAAATGCAGTAACTCACCTAAATATCCAGGTGGGTATCCAATTTCTCGCATTCTATTAAGCCAAGGTGGTGGATCAAGTTCCTGCATAGAAGACAAAGAAAATATCTAATCTCACCAAGAAACTTCAAAGAATTCTGCAACAACCTCAACAGTTTCCATTCTACAGTCATGCATAAAAAAGAGAACTACAAGAGCAATAAAAATAATTTCCATATAATCTTCCAAAACCAAAGGAGAATCAGAAAACAAAAGGACAGCATTGCAACTTATTGTTAGAACCCTCAAGCCAACTGCAACTAGTAAAATGATATAAAAAACCTTTGAGAGAGGTTATCAATACCAAAGTCATCTTTGAAAGATCAAAATGATTACACTTGAAACATATCTGTCAAAAATCAAAACATCATTTTGAATGTCAACTGCTCTTACCCCCAAACCCAAGAGTTGGCGTGTTTCAGCATCAAGAGCACCTGGCCTCAAACCATCATATTTTCCAGCAGGAGAATCCTGATAATATCGAGTTGGGTTCCGGGAGGCAGAATTCTGATTCTTCTTAGACTTGTGTTGCTTACGAGCAACATTGACAGCAGCATTATCCCGGGGCCGTGGGCATTCTCTCAAAGAATGATCATAGGCACCACAATTGAAACACCGGGGAGCATTGTCAATGATCTCTGGCCCCCTTTATATTTTGAAATTAAAAAAGAAATAAAGATGAAATGAGAAAATTTCCTATTTTCCCCAGAAAAAGGAAGTCCATTTTGAAAGATATAACATATACTTAATTAATTGACAGTAGATACAATAATAAAAGTTGAAAGGGCGCAACCTTCACAATAAGCACCAAATCAAGGAAAAACATCGGAAGTACAAATAATAAAAAAAAAAGGTCTAAGTAATGTTACACTATTATAAGGGGACCTAGAGAAGAGTTCATAACACTCTAATTCCCAAACTTCGCACTCACTTTTGTTACCGCTATTCTGTTACCTTCATGCTGTCTTAATAGTTGGAATTTTTTTTTAACGTAGACATTATCCTCAAACACTAGAGGGTTTTCATTTGATAATGTATGAAGGGTTTGGAAGGAAACGTCCATAGGGGTATGGCATTTTTATGGCAAGGAGAGTACCACCTACAACCTTCTGATAAGTACCCAAAAAAGATACACTTGACAGATTTTGAGCCAAGTTCCTTCCAGGTTAGGAAAGGATATGAACATATGCAACACACCCAAATAACTTAAGCTGAAGGTAAGTGATTATTCGTGTTTTAAGGAGAAAGTGACAAAGAAATTTAAATTTAGAAGTTATTGTTACATGCATTTAAATGTGTCCATTTTTTTTGCTTCTACCATTTTGCTGAGGAGCAAAGAACTTTGACGAAAAGTATCTCTTTAAGGAATGGTGCCACAATTCATCTAAAATAACAAAAAGAAAGAGTATAGCAAATACCTCTCAACATTACTTATACCATCAGCTGAAGTCAAACCTAAAGCATATCCACGATCATACAATGGCACAGAATTACCATCTGTAGGAGTTAAACACTTATCCTGCTCTTTTGATGTCTGGTTATCCATCCAAAATGACTGCAACAAAAAAAGGAAGGAAATAATGTATCTGAAGTTGATAACAATGAACTCACAGGATATATAGTCCTGCCACAATGAATCTCAAATCCTCATGATACAACACAGAAAAACCAGGAGCACGTGGCAAAAGGCATCATTATCATTAATACAAAAATTAAACAAAAGGAAAAAAAAATGGTACAACAACATTAAAGAACTATGAACTTGATTTCAGTGGTTTTCCTCCAGTACTTGACCAAATTTATCTCTCATATTTACCATTTTCTCCCAAACTAATTTATCTAATCTATAAATTGAAATATAATCTAATGTTCCATATGCATATTTTAAGGACACCGTGTAACATTTTTTAGAATTAAGTAATTATTTAATTTTCTTAATCTGCCCAAATTAATCAGGTAGTTCTTTTATATTAAGGACATAAGCACTAAAAAGGATTTCAACCATTCTATATTTGAGAATAAGATATACTATCTCCTAAAACATGCAACTCATTGACTGGATGCTGCTGCAAACTTACTTATGAATGTCAGATGATGAAAAGTAAAGCCTATTCTGAGAACACAACCAAGAATAAGACAACAAAGAAAACCAAACAATCCAAAATCAACTCAAAAGGCACAGCTGAGACCTCTCAATCAGAAGATTTGCAAATTCACCTATACAGGCTCATGAAACTCACCACTGCAGATGCCTTTGCCAAGCCAATCTGTAGAGCAGGAAAGAATGTCTCCTCACCACATTCTAACACTTCATCAGAATCCTGAACAGAGAGACATATTGTAAGCTTCAAATAATTCTGTGGAAAACCAGAATAGGAAGAACTGTATTTTTTGACAGCATAATATATGACTAAAATATCGTATTGTTTACAAGAACTTTCACTTCAAAGCCCCATAAAATGAGAGCTTCAAGGAAAATCTATGCAAGAATTTAACAAGATGTTTTTAATCAAAAAGCAGAGGTACAAACTTAGGAGAAAAATAATTTATTTTCTGATAAAAAAAGACATCAGGAAACGATGGAAGATAATGACAAACAAACAGGACCAGAGGAAGAGATACAATCAATGACCAACAAAGAGAAATCAGATGGGAGTACCGGTTACGTACTCTTGATAAGTATAAGAGAATATCTAAGAATCTAAGAAAACGATCCATTTCTGAAAACAAACCTAATAAATTCGAATTTCAAATAATAATAATAATAATTCAAATATGAAAATAATATATAATAATACTAATAAATATTCATCCTAAAATTTCTCTGTCTTCTCAAATCACCCCTTCTCCGAGATTAATCTGTATCTTATCAAAATCTCTCTGAAATAACCAGCATCACTAAGAGATGAAAAATACAGTTTCTGCCGCAGATAACTATCATACCAGAAAATAAAATAATAGTTTCTCATATCCCTGCCAGTACATGAAATATTCAAGGATCTACATTTCTAGGTTATAGAAGTGGTTGAACAGGTCAGCTGTTACACAACTATCAGACCCATATCTAAATCCAATTATAAACTTTTGGCTAAGTAGTCTTTTTCTGATTTTTCAACGTCCACAACCACTTCAGGTTGAAGATGAGCCGTGAAAAAGCCAATCTTTAGTTAGATTATTGCATTTCATTAGGGGTTTGTATCTGAAGACCAACACACATTGATCATCACCCCTACGTAACACTATTAACTGACATCAAAACAACCTTCAAGCTTAATTTTAAAAGCGCTCTCACCAGAAGAGGTCCTAAAGTTTCAAAAGATGCGTAAGCATGAATTGTAGTTGTTCATCTTTAATGACAACATAATTACTGTTTGGATTGCTGCTCCATCTCAGCACATGCACAAATTCCCAAGTTCATATCATTCATTACTCCTTTGACTAAAAAAGCGCATATTCCCCTTTTCTTCTATGTTTTCTTGTTTGGCTACGTACTCTCATCCTCTTGTTATTCATAATTATTAGCAACATTATTATTCCTTTAAAGAGAAAACCAATTATCTATACCTTGGATGAAGAAACATGATGAGCATGCCATTCTGACCATTGCTGTAGCAGTCCCTCAAGCTTTTGTCTACTAGCTCTGCAAAGAGAATGCAAAATATCAAAATATTAACATTGTATATATGAATATTGACCAACAAAAATAGCGTGCATCTCATAATTTTTGTCAGAAAAAGTGATTATACACACTTTTTTCTAATTATTCTCCCAACTTTTTCATCCCTCCCACCACTAATTAAAATAACTCACTGTAAACTAGTACTAATCTACATTTCACTCTTAAATTGGTAAAAACATGAGTCATGTGCCATTGTAGTTTTACAAAACCTTATTTAACAGTTCAAAGAAAAGAATAACACTATCACTAACCTTGTTAAGGAATTATAGACAACATGCACGGAGGGTTGAAGTTCATCAACAGTGACGCGGGCTCTTTTAGCACCCACTTGAGCTATATTTCATAAAGGATAACACTGAGACCATATAATGTTTTAGTTGCAGACTTGGGGACCATTTGGTTGAACGGTGGAATAAGTGTTACAAGTGACTTAAGAAAAAAAATGGCTTAGAAAAAATAACTTGTGTTTGGATTAGAAGTAGAAAAAGTGACTTATTAGGGGTAAAAGAAGTGCTTGTGTTTGGATTAGGGATAAAAAAAGTAACTTGTTGGAGATAGAAAAAGTAACTTTTTTCCATAAGTCACTTTTCCCAACTTATTTTTTTAAGCCACTTATTCTTATTTTCTTAAGCCCTAAACAAAGGGTCAAAAGTGGCTTATAGCTTTTTTAAGCCACCCACCACTGCTTTAAGTCACCCACCGCTCTTACCAAACAGAGCCTTGGACATGTCTGATTGTGAACAATTTCATGAAGTTTTGATAAAGTCAAGACAGAAAAAATACATATACATTAATGAGTTTAATAAAAGTTTAAACAATAAAAAAATAATTTAGTAGATATCACACAAAATATAACTTGAAATCAAATGTACTATTACTCTGGCACAAATAAAGGTTAGAAGAAAAACTATTTTTGAAAAGGGAAAAAAAACTGAACTCTTCCACCAAGTATATCATCACAATTTACAAATATCTTCAATGACTCATCCCACAAAGAAAGTAAATCTATAATCTTGCGCTTTATCATATGAATCCTATTTTGGAGGCTCATACCCTATCCCACTAAAACTAAGAAAGTATTTCTTATGCAGAACTTTTTTTCCTTATATATAATTACAGTCCGTGTAAAGTGTTTAGGATTTCAATTCCTAAGTGCTTCAAGAAGAAATTGAATCCTGGTTAGTATCCTATCTGACCAACAAAGTTAACCCCTTTGATTATATGCAGGACTTACTATGTAATACAAGCTTGAAGAAAGTGCACAAAACAACAATCCTAAGATGCTAGGTTCAAGAAAGGATACAGCTTCTATAATTGCTTCTATCGAGACTTCCATCCCTGGGAGCTTGACAACCATTCTCAGCAAATGATTCTGAGTTTGAACAATTATGTTCTTCAGAGACCACAACAGTTTCAGTCAACTCAAAATTCACCTGCAAGGAAGATTGGCCATCTTTTAAATACTTCTCAAGTTTCGCTTCTGGAAGGCAATGGGCATCATCAAGCTGAACGAAATTTTCAGTCTGGCACAATTTTTCATTTTCCACCTCGTTCACTTCATCCAAAATGTCACCAGGTCGAGTGCCCACATCACTAAACTTTTCTTTGTTCTGATGATCACAGCCAGTAGTAATTGATACAGGAAGGCTAATAGTGTCTTCAGTTTCCATTAGTGAGTGATTGCCAAGATAATCTTTGTGTTCAACGCTTTCCCCACTTAGCATGTCTTCTTTACACTCAGAATTGTTAGGTTGAGAATCATTGCTACCATACCCAGATTGGGTTTTGCTCTTTTCACTTTCAGAAACAGAATCAACTACACCGGGAAGTTTATTTGAATCCTCATCTTCCATATCTAACAAATGTAAGAACACTTTTCGATAGCAACTTCACCAGGAAAACCGCAGAAACAGATTTAATAGCAACTTTGACAGGAGATACACGGTGAGGGACTGCAAAAGATGACCAACTTTTAGTGAAATTGGGCCAATAAATCAACGGCAAAAGATGTCTACGAACAATTTTCGAGGGAGAAAAAAAAAACAATATTGCTAAAATAAATGTAAAACATCGAGCAAACATGAGAATCTTTTTGTTTCCTTGAGAGAAGTAAGATCCCGGCTGCTGATAGTATCAAAGAAACCAGAAAATACACCATTCAAATCAAGCATTTAATCTCATGATGCATGTAAGCTACATTAAAAAGAAGAACCCGGCAATGTGAGCGTCGCCTGAATTATGGAATTCAATAAATTAAACTAAAAACTGTCAGTAAGATCCGCCAAGAAATAAAATACAAGAGGAAAATTGAAGAGGAGAAACAAAAATATAACAATAAATGGTAGCTTAAGATATAAAAACAGTGGAGCAATAGCCGAACTACCATATGAGCACGTCTAATAGCAAATACTACGCTCAATTATCAGCAAATCATAGAAAAACTAAGAAAAAGAACATGGTTAATCCTAAAGTAGTCCTTGAGGTACCTGAGATCAGCACGCATAGGCCATGTGTATGGTAAAAGAATGAGAAGAAATAATATAGACAGAAAAACCAAACTCGAACGCAATCGACTAATTGTTGCAGATTGCTCCGGCGTCCTCTGGTATGTCGGGAATTGCTCGGCACAGAAAAAGAACAGAAGGCCGAGAAGCAAAAACCCTAGACGGAACCCCGTTAGTCGCCCTGATTGGTTTTGGGTGTCAAACCAACATGCGCTGCGTGTCG
>JBAGKO010000010.1:31186232-31200734 GCA_037177275.1 Acacia concinna
TCATAGGCTCGGGCAGGCACTAACGGTCTGAAGTTACAACGGTGGGATCGAACCCGTGACCTCCTCCCACTTGGGAGATACCATTACCACTAGGCTACAAGGCCTTTGGTTATTAGGTGCAGTTTTACCTGGGGCAAATACGCCCCTTATCCAAGTTTTCTTGTAATTAATACTCTTTATTGTCCCTAATGTAAGAACTAGATAAGAGAAATTAATTTGATCTACAGTAATTTATAAATTTATAATTTTTGGCTCAAAGTGTCCTATCAATTACACTCATTAAAATAATTTTCATTTTAAATACATATAATTAGATGGGGTATTTTTGGGAACCAATAATCATTTATTATAAATAATTAAACTCACAATTTCCTTAATATTTATAAATTAATTATCTGATTTTTATTTTTTATTTTTTGCCTTCTGTCTTTTATTTAAAAAAAATACACCAAATATGGGTATATCAATTCAAGATACTCAAATAGTCTAATCATTGCAAAATCCTTAAACACTAGTTTGAGATTAAATTTTGAAGTGAAATACAAGGCCATTTTAAAAAAAATCAAAATAATTCTTAAAAACCTTAATATAAAATTATGCAATTTTGGGTGATTATTGTGCTACCCTTCGTCTATTCTCTACAAAATGAAGCTTGAGTTGTGACTAATAAAATGGAACTTGAGCTTGCCTCTTAGCATCCCTTTGGAAAGGATCTCTGCAGGATCATCTTACCTTCTGCATTTTCTTTTTTGCCCAACAAGGTAACTAATATTATTAATATCAAATAAGTTACAATGTCTCATAAGTAGGATTACAATAAGCAGAATACCAAAGTAAACTCCTAGATCTAGCAAATAAACTAGAGAAACAAGCATTTAACATTTCTTTAATACAACAATAACACAGAAACAAAGCTGAAATATCTTCCCCACCATACGTCACCATATAGATATGGAGCAAAGGTCAACACACCCAAACTATAAAATAAGACCCCTCTAAAGAAGTTTTGGCAACCTTTATGGCTATCAAATATGCTTTCATGGGAACACATATACAAAAGAGGTTCCTAACTAGATTCTTTGAACCAAGAGTGAACTCAAGGAGAGCAACATTTATCATAGGGTTAAGGTGCTTAAATGACTTTCAACTTTTATGAAAAGTGTAACACTAACTATTAACAATTTTTTGAAACAAAAATAACCATAAACATTATAAAAAGAAGCAATAGTAATGATAACGTTAACGCCCGTTACTGTGAGAGATTTAATGAAAGATTAATATGCTAAAATATCCACTAACTTATATCAAAAGTGAAAAAGTAACCATAAATTTTTGTGGATGCAAAAGCAACTAAAAGTTGACTTGTTTATCATTAATTCATAAGTTTTTATATTATTCATGTAAGTTTGAGTTCAAAAGAATTTTAGTCATGAGATGACAATGGGTGGTGTGGATTATCTCAACCCTACTATATGTATATACAATATTCTATCACCTCCTAGCTTTTCTCTCAAACATCTTACCTTAGAATCTATTTAGTATTGACTGTGGGATTGCTTTAATATTTGCAATCACAATATTTTCAAAGTTGATGTTCATATTCGTCATTTTCATTTTGAGTATTAATTTATTAGTTTTTTTTTTACTTTTATAATGTTACTTCTAAATTGATAAAATACTCGTAATACAAAAGCCAAATAAAAACTTATGAATTACTCTCTTTGGTCCTTTTCATAAATAACTTTCTTCCTCATTGTGAAAAAGGAATGGGTGGTTAAGATTAGTAAAAAAAATGTCAAGTTTTTTCAAAATATGCCCTTATATATGAAATTGAGTTGGAGAGAGAATGAGTAGAAAATATATGAGAGAGAAAGAGTGGAAAGTATGAGAGAGAAAGTGTAATAAATGAATATATGAAAAAGAATTAGTGGTGAGTGAGGGGATAATTACTATAAAGGCATCTATCTAATAAGGGTAGAAAAGAAAATATGCAGTTTACATTTTGAGACAAGAAAAAAAAAGTTGCTTATATAAAAAACCAAGCATAAAAGAGAGAAAGTTGTTATAAATAGGACCAGAGCAAGTAATGTTCAAGAAGTCAATTTTTAATTATTTTTGCATTCACAAAAAGCTTATGATTACTTTTTATTTAATTTAACAGCTATTTTAGCACTTTGATATTTCATTAAAAATCTTATAGTAATGGACGTTAATATCATGGTTACTTTTGCTCTCCTTTATAATGTTCATAGTTACTTTTGTTTTAAAAAATTATTAATAATTACTGTTGCACTTTTCAAAAAAGTTAAAAGCTATTTAAACACCTTAACTCTTTATCATATTACTAAAGAATGTACAATCAAAGAGGCAATATAAAAACAAATCACACATCCAACGAGGAAATGAGCAATAATGTCGTACACCCTAAATAAGCGTATGTTTAACCTCACACTGAATAGGCACATATCTAGCCAATAATAAATAACACGTACATGCATACTGAATAGGCCTAAAGTTATGATTCTCAATGGCTTATCAATTGTTGATTCCTTATATAAATGGTCAACAAAGTACTTTACCTCTCTATCCTCTATAGATGACTCAAACTCAAAAGAATTAATTTCTTAAAAGGGCTCAAGAACCTTGTTTTTGGGGTTTGGAACAGTCGTGCCTACACTTGCCTGCCTAGAAACCATCCATACCAATTCTCACAAGCCAATGACAACTCGGATAAGGTTTATTGACTTAAGACATATTAACTAGTGAAGAACTATACTAAACCACCCAAACATATCAAACTAATTAAGCCTCACAAAGAGACAAATCTTTTAAGCAGTCATCAAAGCTTAACATCAACAAAAAAAAAAAAAAAACAATCCAATACCAAGACGGACAGCTCTACTATTCTCATATCTCAATCCCCAAAGATCATCAAAGGAAAAAGTTGAACCTTTAGCAGGTCACTAACCTTATCCTCGCAAAGCGTCTCCAGAAGATGAAGTTTGAACACCTCTACGTCTCCCGCCACCCTACAATCTTGTCCCTTGCCACTACCATCCCCTCTCCCAGCTTGTAAATTCACCATCAACGACATCAGGAACCTAAAAATAAACCCCACCAAAGTGGGAGAAGAGAAGACCCTATCAAGACAAAGTAGAGTCGTAGAGGTCACCAACCAGCATCAATGGGAATGGAATCCTAGCAGAGGGGAAGTTTTGCACAACGGTGAATTTTGAAATTGAAAATGCAGTAGTTGTACTTCACACCAAGGTACAAAAAACCGAACTGGTTAAAGAACCGGTCATTGTATGGGTTTGGGGTTCAAAGGGTTTAACTGGGTTGAACCAGAGGTTGAATCGGCCATTAAACCGATTATATTAAAATAGTATAATTTACTTGACAATGATAAAATACAACAAAATTTTAAAAATATGAAAGTATAAAATATGATATTATTTAAAATTTTAATTAATGGGGCTTATTTATTTTAACAATAATAAGACTTATTCTTGATAAATGTGTAGATTATATTATTTTCTTTCAACCACCTAATATCTTACTTTAAAATTCAAAACAAAACAAATGGCAGAAGTAGAGTGCAGATGCGCACAAGGGGAAAAAAATCTCTCTCATTTAATGACTTCACCTACCACTCACCTACCACCACCAGCCACTGCCCTCTTCGTCCTCTAATCTCTCTCTCTCTCTCTCAGTCATCAACTCTCCTCACAGGCTCCATCCTCTGATCTCTCTCTCTCTCTCTCAGTATCCTTACTCCTACTCTCCAGCCTCTGATCTCTCTCTCAGTCTCCTTACTCCTACTCTCTGTCCTCTGATCTCTACTCTCCTAGTCCTTCCCATCTCGACCTTCAACCCATTCTCCTATGGCTTCTCCGTCGGACCGAACTTGGGTTGCTCCTCACCGTCGCATCAGCCTGAGCTCTCGGTGTCAGTGGTGACCACTGGTAAGTGGTGTGTGAGCGTGTGTGAGTGTGTGGTCTGTGGTGGTGTGCCTCGCCATCTGTCAGTCTTCCTTTTTTGCCACCAGTGTCGGTCTGTGGTGGTCCATGGAATTTTTTTTTCAAGACTTGGCCTAGTTGACTCGGATTTGGCCAAGTCAACTTGGCCATCGGTCATCTCCTTCAACCGGACCGGACTGGGGTCCGACCGGCTGGCCGGTCCAATTCAATCCAGTTATTTGTTCCATGCTTCACACCTTCTACATTTTCAATCACACTCCATTTCTTCCTAAACATGGCTCACCTTGCGTATAAGTATTTGTTTGAGAAATTTAGAAAAGCACACAAACATTTTTCCACAAATCATGACAAATTTCCTCTTTCACTTCTCTATAAATTGTAAAAGCACTTCTTAAAAACTGAAACTAACATTACACCAAATTAGGGTTTTTCAAGGGGGTCAATTTTTTTTACTATTTTATCTTTATAATTTTTGTGATACTTTAATTAATGCTAAAAACGAAAATAATAATAAACCCATCACTTGTTACTGACACGGAGGGGCGAGGGCAAATAAACATTTATTGGCTATATTGCAAGCATGATTTTTGTGATATGAATGCTCATGAGAAAACAAAAAAGGCAACATTTCATATATGTTGCTTGATAATTCCCACGCATCTTTATAGGGTTCATTTGGTTTGTTTAAACTCATTCCTCCTCTCAATGATTCTGTGGGATTTAAGAGCTAGACAGAGAAGGAAATGGCAAGAAAATTGGATAAATATATTTAAGGGTAATTTTTGCCCGAATGTTTTCGCCGAGGGGCAACTTTACCCGAAAGGTTTTTGAGAGGCAACCAGAAGTTTCAACACGAGAAATATTATCTTTCCCATTATTTTAATTAATTTTGATTATTAGTTTATCAAATATATTGAGCTAATAATCTAGATGCCAATTTGCTTCAGTTTTAAATCTAACTCTGAAAAAAAAAAAAATTTATGGGGCCAATTTGCACATTTAACAAAAAAATAACTGATATAACACATAGACTATCAATTCAACATATTTGATTAATTAATAGTTAAAATTAACCGAGATGGCAAAATCAAAATTGCTCCCATTTTGAAACTTTTGGGCGCCACCTAAGAAATTTTAGAGGTAAAATTGCCACGAAGTGAAAACTTATGAAGGGAAAAAACCCCTTAACCCTATATTGAAACATTGGGATGTCATCTCAATTGATTTAATTTAGTGTACAAATGTCTTCTGGTCTTCAAAAGAATGATGTTCAAATTTTTTGACCCCCAACTTTAAACGAGATCAATTATATACTCCGCTCATACATTCGTTGAGCATATAATTTGGACCCCTTTAAACATGCTTAATGAATAAATGAAGGGATACAAAATATACAACCGCAAAAAATAATTAGAGGGGTAAAAAACAAATTAGAAAGTCACGTGCTAGTGGCAAGTCTATAAAAATACTTGGGCAGAAAAGCCAAGTAAACTTATTTTGTCAACATATTATGGAGAGAAGTCTCAAAGAAGACAATACATAAATCAAGAATCCCTACTTTGAAGGCAGGCGGAGAAGGATGACAATAGAGCTGATCTACAGCTTGTTAGTAGCAGTGTTGCCCTGGCCAACCATAAAGAAAAGAGAAGTATAGTAACTACTCACGCATAACTACAAACACCAAGATGTGTGTGAGACACACTTAATAAAGGAAAAGTTCCTTCCTTCGCATCATCAATAAGAAACTATTAACTCAAACCATCAAGCAAACAAATAAGAGTTAATCATCTATCGTCTAAGCTACATCATCTGTTATTGTATCTGCCAGCTTCTTCAATGCTCACAGCATAAAGCAAAACACAGCCTATGTAGATATAAGGGCTCAGGTTCAAAAGTACTAATGAATTTTTACCAAAAGTGCATTAAGCACTGTATGTTTTTCAAATAAGCAAAAATACCTATGAACATTCAAAATAAGAGTGAAAATGCCATGACCATTAAGTATAACATAACACAGTTACATTTTGTGGTGGAGACCACAATATTTTTGCATATGCATGTGTAAACAGTGTTATAGGATTAGGTTAGGGCATGTTTGGCACCATGGGTTGGTAAAAACCTTAGTTTTAAACCATAATTTAGTGAAAATTGCCAAACACTTCATACCATTTGAAAATCATGATTTGGCAAAAAGTTAGGTTTCAAACTATGGTTTCCAAAATTGAATTTTTCTTCCTTTTCAATAATGAAATCATGGTTTGCGCAAACCAAGACAAAACTCCTCTCACATACTTACCTCAAAATCCGTAAAAGCTATTCTTACCCAAACACTCTCATTTTATCCAAATTTAGATTTTCACAAAAGCTATTCTGAAAAATCTATTCTGGAAACTATGGTTTGCTTCAAAAGCTATTATGCAAAAATCAATCCAAACGGCCCCTTAGATTTAATGCTCCTGTTATTGTTGCTCCCATTTTGAATGTGCATATGTATTTTTATGCCTCCAAAAAGCATATGATGCTAGACACACTTCCAGGAAAAACGCATTGGTAATTTTGCACATCATCCCAAGATATAACCAAATAATAGCTACATTCACAGCTTTTATCCCATCCAGGCAGCAAGGGACATTGGAACCGCCACAATCAAAGTATTAAAATATAGCAAGCTAACTCACACGTATATAAGCATGTTTCCAGCATCAAAGTACATGCTACCCTGCTATGTTTGGTACATGGAAAAGTCCTTGCAAGACAGGGAAGGGAAAAGAAAAGTTAGATTTGTATGTTAGGTACTTGGTATAAAGTGAGAATGATAATGAATTTTCAGGAAAACCCCTTTTCCATTACTCATTCTCATTCTCATTTTATACCAAACACACGAGTCAAACTTTTCTTTTCCATTCCCTTCCTAAAAAGAAATTTTCCCTATACCAAACGTAACATAATGGGTTCAGTAGTATAACAAAAACCTTTGCAGTGCACATAATCATTTACAGAATCACTTTCCAAGCGCCAGTGTAAAAATGAGATATTCAACAATGATAGCTCAAGATCAACATATACCAGAACAGAATAATTGAGGAATAGAATTTACAGAGAGTAAACACTTAAATTCATGACAGTGGTTCATCTTGGCTTATTGACACAACAGAACTAAGTATGCAAATGGAATTGGTAAAAACTCCTTCACAGCTAATAGATGCCATGATCAATCATATCTCATCACAGTACTGCAAATACTCCTTCCACATTTAAATATGCTCTATCACGACCATTTATATATATTTCAATAACACATAATTGATTAAAAAACTCAAGGCAAATAGAACTGATAGAAAGAGTTATCTGAATAGACAGTCTAATGACCAATAATTGAATGAGAAGATAAACTCAGAACTTCCAATTTCAAATTAGAAACCTGCCCACCAATGAAGGAGGCAGCAAACTTAACAAAAGTAGCTGGCTCCAAAAACTATCAATTCGAATGGATAGCTATGAACAAAAGCTTGCAGTTGGGCCAATACTAGTTATTTGTTCAGTTTAATTCAGCAGACTGATATTCCAACCATACTGTTTTGGTTCTCTACGGACATATTCTTAGGGAGACTTTGTCACATCCCACATGGCAAATAGAACCAATGACAATATATAGTAGTATCATAGATTCTTGAAGTGAATAAAAAATGACATCTATATAACATTGAAAATCTATCTTTTGAACCATGTTTTCCATTATGCTTTTAGCAACGTAATATTCATAATCTCAACGGCAGCATCACAGTTACTCCCTACATAAAAGCCACAGAGGAATAGTGTAAAACTCTATTCTCTTTTGTCACAAGAAGAAATCTTAAGAAATTTATCAGCCTTCAAGCATGTCGTAGTTTTAACACCTTTTCAAGTTTCATAATTTATAGGGCCTATGGAAGTCACTGGAGCATTATCAAATCATCCGAGTAAAGCCTCAGCGCCACTGCTAGAAACAATCACAAATACAAGCAAACATCCAGAACTAGCCCATTAACTTTTTCAATTATCTCCAGATAGGATTAAGACGAACCCAAATAAAACCGCTTCAAGCCGAATGAGAGGGAATCATCCCAGTCTGTCTTGCATATGCGAAAATCCCACCAGCCTCAATGACAGGTCCAGCATCACCAATGGGCTTCAACTTGTACTCCTTACCAGTCGAATGATTGATCAATCGGCTCTGGCCAAGCTCTACTGTAACAACATCTCCTGTTTTACACTCCTCGCATAATCTCACCTCCGATTCCAACGGGTAAACTTCACCTGTAGCCACCGAATTTCTGAAAAATATCCGCGCGTAAGACTCAGCCACCACAGCAGCTACACCAGAAGCGCCCAACGCCACGGGTGCATGCTCGCGAGACGAGCCGCAACCGAAGTTGGATCCAGCAATGACGATCGAATACTTGGTTTTCATCTCGTTGGGCTCAATAAATCGAGTGGAGTAAGATGCGGGTAGCCCAATAAGAGCATATGACCCAAGCTGTTCATACTCCTCGGGTTTAGAAGGGACTAGGGTTAGATACTCGGCGGGAATTATCTGGTCAGTGTCGATATTGTCACCGACGACGTAGCAGAGGCCATGAAAGGTTGTGGAATTGGCGGAAGCGGAAGGGGTAGAGGAAGGAGAGGCACTCGCACGTGAGACCAAAGAAGCAGATCGTGAAGCGAGACCTTGGGTTTGGCTGCTAAGGGACATCGCTGCGACGGAAGTGATGGGTAATCTAATGAACTGAAGACCAGAAGAAGGAGAAGGAGAAGGGGAAAATGAGAGTTTGGGAGAGAAAGTGCGGGTAGGGTTGTGAGATACAGCTGGAGAGGCCGCCATTGTCGAATTCAGAGAGGTTGAAGATTAAGATGAACTGTAATCGGTCCACAAGTGACACTGAAATGAAGTTAAACGAGGGCCGGCTGCCATTTGGGGCCGGGGGCGTCAAATTAGGGAGAGACGATGGATGGATGGATGCCAAGTGTACGGAGGATTGGAGCGGAGGCTTCTCTAAATAATTATTTACAAGATAAAAAAAAATCAATAACGAAATGGTTATGGCATGAGTTTATAGTTTAAAAGGTTTAATCGAATCACATTGAATTCAACCGGTCATATTAAAATACTATAATTTAATTGACAATGATAAAATAACACTATATATATGCATGAAAATTAAAGAAATATATAAGTATAATTTATAATAATAAAATATGTGACAATATATTAATATATTTTTAAAATTTTATAAATAAATGGGAAACATTCTTTTTTTTTTAATAGAAACTGGGTCGACCGATTTGACCGGTTGACCGAAGAGAACAGTTGATCGGTTTTTTGAAGAACCGGATCATACCAGGGCCCGGTTCCCAGTTCAATCGGTCGAATTGACTAGTCCGATCCAGTTTTTTGTTCAATGCTTATTTATGCACTCTCTCTTCAGGCTATGAACCCTGCTCCATTTCCCCTAATTTCTCCCATCCTTGTCATTAATTAAATTTAACGGTAAAAAAAGATAAAAAAAATAATAATAATTACAGCTAATAATATACTCCCTCTAATCCTAAGCAACACTTCTTTTGGAAAATGAAATGTCAGTCAAGATTAGTTAAAAATAATGATTGTGTTAAAAATCACATGTTATTTTTAAATTATCCATATTTATAAAAAAAGAATATTAGAGAGAATGAATATAAAATACTCCTATGAGAGGGAATGAGTGAAAAATATGAGAGATAATGTTTAATAAATAATTATATGAGAGAGAATTAGTAATGAGTGGATGATGATTATTATAAAAGTGTCTATTTAATATAAATAAAAAAAGCAGTTTAAATTTTGTGATAAAAAAATTATTTATATTAAAGATTAAATATGAAAGAGAGTATTGCTTAAAAGAACAACGGGAGAAAGTCTCTCCCCCTCTCTTATTTCTCAATTCAATAGTTTTCCCTTACATGCTGTCTCTCACCCTTCTCTTGTCTTTGGGTTGTTTCTCAATCCACACTACTATAGATATTATTTTAGAAAAATGGCATCTAAGTCTCAAGGATCAAACATAATTATAAAAACGTCCCTTCAAATTGTTATCTTATCAAGAAGTCCTTAGGGGTCTCTTAATAATTATGTTCATTGAGAAAATTCCACTGCTGCCCCTGTCCTTTTGTGCAGTGGAGAGAAAAAGGAAAATATTAAAAAATGCGCGGGTACTGTTCACAACGTATGAGAATTTAAACAACTTCACAAGCCGTTTTTACAACTTTGTCAGCACATTTTAACAACTTCTCAGGGGGTACTGTTCACAACGTCATAAAATTGTAACAACTTCGCAGGCTGTTTTGACAACTTTGTAAGCACGTTTTGATAACTTCTCAGGCAGGGGTAGTGGTTCCAAGCCATGGGCATTTTAAAATTCCCATGGCTTGTGAACACTACCCCCGCCTGAGAAGTTGTCAAAACGTGCTTACAAAATTGTCAAAACGATATGCGAAGTTGTTAAAATTCTAATGGCAAGTAAACAATTCCCATGCCTGAGAAGTTGTTAAAACATGCTTACACAGTTGTCATCATGGCCTGCAAAGTTGTTGAAATTCCCATGGCGAGTGAAGAGTACCGCCACCGGAGAAGTTGTTAAAACGTGCTTATTAAGTTGTCAAAACAGTCTGTAAAGTTGTTACAATTTTATGGCGTTGTGAATAGTACCCCCTGAGAAATTGTTAAAACGTGCTGACAAAATTGTCAAAACGGCCTGCGAAGTTGTTAAAATTCCCATATGGTGTGAACAGTACCCACACATTTTTTAATATTTTTCTTTCTCTCTCCACTGCACAAAAAGGCAGGGAGACTGCAGAAAAAGGACAAGGGCAGCAGTGGAATTTCCCCAATGAACATAATTATCAAAAGGTCCCTAAGGACCTCTTAGTAAGACAACAATTTAAGGGGACTTTTTTATAATTATGTTTGGTCCTTTGGACCTAGATATCATTTTCCCTATTATTTTTATTTGGAAAGTAGAAAGCCTTCTCATTCTCAATAATCAAAATCTAAATTGAACTCATTTTCAGTCCAATAAAAAACTAAAACTCATTTTAGATCTTAGATATTGAATTGTTTCTGCTTCTGATATTCTTCAGCAACATATCGAAGTCCAAACTCGAAACCATATTTCGTGTATTCCTTCCTAAGTGGCACTAAGTTTTCTTCTTTGCATTTGCTACAGTAATTGTTCCTCATCTTACAATCAAATAATTACTTATATTGCTTTTATAGGAATCCACAGACAAAAATTACTGATAAATACTCCATCCGGTCCTAATCATAATATTCAATTAATTTTTTTTGAAGAATTCTAAAAGAATTAATTACATTATTTTGAGACATTAAAATTTATTATTTTTCTTTAAACTATATTATTTGATTTATGAACTAATATATAATATAATAAAACACAATATATAAAATAATTAAGTAATATACTTCCTATGATTCTAAATATAATATCTCATTCTGTGTCTATAACGAGGTCTTATATTTAAGATCGGAGGAATTGTTAGCTTTCTTATAATTTTTATTTAAAAAAATAAATGAGTCTTATAATTAAAATAAGAGAAAAGTATATAATAAAATAAGATGAATCATGTGGATCGGGAGATGGCAAGGTACAGAGAGGGAGAGAGAAAGTAAAAAGTGGAGAGACCCGGGGGGAGAGAGAGAGAGCATGGAAGAGAAAACTGTCCGCAGAGTATATACTGTGTTTAGTTATATTGTAAAGGTCTTAGCTGTGATATATATATTTTTTGTTATTTTTACCATTACATTTAATTAATAGTCAAGATTAGAGAAATGGACCACAAGCTAATTGGAGAGGATCCATGTGGTTTCAATCTTTAATATAAGACATACCCCGCATCAAAAAAGAAAGATGTAAAATTAATTGTAAAATTGTAAAATTATTCAACTTGTAAGTTTAATTAATTTTACAATTAACAAGAGTTTAAAGAGAGAGTTGATATGATTTTATAAGTTAAAGATGTAAAAAAAAATTGAGCTATTATATTTATTATCAAAACAAACTCTTGGCAAAGAAAAAAAAATGAAACAAATTAAACTCTTATGTATTAGTTCTTCCATTTAGATGGAAGAAGCATGTACTTGTTTGAGCTCTCGATTAAACTCCTGAAAAATTTTTATGGGGGAATTTTAAATAAGGATTATAGTTGGGAATTAATATCAGAGCAGCCCATAAATAAGTGAATGTGTTATATGAATAAGAAAAATGCTTGTTCATATGACCAATTCACTTATTTATGGACTGCTTTAATATTAATTACCAACTGTGGTCCTTATTTAAAATTCTCCCAATATTTATTCATATGGGTCGAAATAATATTTTTTTTATATATTTACCTAATACACCATGAATCACACAATTAAAAAAGTTAGTTTAGAAAGCACCTATAGACATTCCAAACAAGCACGCACTACATGATCAAAGAAAAATGGAAGAAGTAGATTGATCAATAAACTACGTTTCTACAAGAGATAACAATCATATGGTAACCTCTCTTACAAACTCACAACTCATGATTCTTACATGAACCTTAATTCATTTCTCACAGACACACCTCCTATAATATATTATATATACCTGTAACTGGACTCAACCTTGTATTCAAACTTGAAATATTAACAAACCCACACAAAACCTAAGCATATTTCAAATTAAATCATACTTACTAGCTCTCTCTCTCTCTCTATCAGATATTAGACACTATACAGTACTCTCTGAAATCTGGATATGGCTCAAGCTTGAGGGCCTCTATAGGGTTTTGCAGCACCACCGCCATCATTGTTGTTAGGGCAGTGATGATCATCAAAGACCCAAAGGTCGTCGATGACCCAATCGTTGTCCAGATAATTATTCGCGGCGGCGAACTCCCACTCACGCCATGTCTCTCCGCCGTTCCATTCTCCCCACCCTCCTCCGCCCACATAGCCGTACCCTCCCAAGAACTCTGCCGCCATGGCCGCCGTGTCCATCTCGTTGATGTCCTCTAATTCCCACATGTCACCATTGTAGATATTATTAAGATTGTTCCCGTTCTGTCCACCAACCTCTGCATTATTAAGAATCGCCATTCGATCTGGCGCTGGCACATTGTCTTGTTCTGTGTTGTTCATCACCTTCTCTTGCTCTGTCTGATCATCCATCTCTTCCTGCTCAAGCTTAACCTGCACATCGGCCATTTTCAGAGCTAGAAGAAGAACTGAAGAAGAATGAAGAGTAATTGCCTTGGTGAAGTGGTGGGAGTGGGAAACTGTTCATACATATATACACATACACACACATTACGCACCTTGTGACTTGTGAACGTTACGTGCAAGTTCTTATAATTTCATCACTTTTCTAAGGGTTGGGCTTTCTTAAGCCATTTTCACGGGAAAGTTTAATTTACTGGTAATTTCCTCCACGATACATACATGAGATTATTATTATTACGTGGGTCTTTAAGTTTTCTTACATTCTATTTGTTTAGCTTTGTCTAAATGGAATTGCGAAGAGAAGAGATAGTGTGTGTGTGTGTGTGTGTGTTGTGTGAAGCACTGGTGGCAACTGAAGAGAATTTGAATAGAGAGAAAGAGAAGATATCAGGTGATGAGTTAATAACGTGGAAATTGCTTGTTGGAAACGTGGAGGAGAGGGACATGTACAAAAGGTGGGGCCCACGAACCGACTGAGAAAGTTAAGGTTAAAGGGAGTTAAATGTAGATATGGATCAGAATTTGAAGTATGTATGATAATTAGAGAAGTAGTGTGATCAACAAAGTTGTGCGATGTGCATGCAAAAAAACACACTACAAACGCAGCTGCTGATGGATCATGTGTGTGTCTCTCGCTTTTCTTTATGCTTTAATTTTAATGACTGTGTTTTATCATTTTTACTCCACACATGTATCTTTCTATTGGAATAAATGGAGTTTAAGACAAAATGTGAGTACATCTCATGATGAAAATTTTAATTTTGATTTGTTATGTTAGGACTAGCCAGCTCATTCTTTTTTCAATATAACAAAGGCAAGCTGAAGCGTGATGGAGAATATAGTAAGGGAAAATGACTTATAGTTCCTAAAGAACAAACATAATTATTAAAAATTAAAGTCCCACCAATAAACATAATTATTAAAAAGTCTCAAGGTTCTAAGAGAAAATTAACAACTTAGTAGGCCCAATTTACAACTTTAATATCGGGTTTTAACAACTCTGTTTCAACATTTTTAACAACGCCTAGATGATAATTATTAAAATGTTGGAATTGAGTTGTTAAAACTCGTTGTCAAAGTTGTAAATTAGGGCTACTAAGTTGTTAATTCCAACTTCTCAGTTGTTACAACGTCCATGTGATATTGGTTAAAATGTTGGAATGGAGTTATTAAAACCCGCTGTCAAAGTTGTAAATTGGGGCTACTAAGTTGTCAATTCCATCTGCTAAGTTGTTACAA
>JBAGKO010000010.1:31228633-31244576 GCA_037177275.1 Acacia concinna
TTGAGGACAGATGCTGAGTAGTTTTATTTATAGTAGCCGAAAAATAGGGGAAGGATCTGGGAATCAAGTTAGATGAATGCTACTGTGGATCCAAGTAAAGTGGATGACTATATGCCTTGAGTTCAGTTATGTCAGTTATTATGGTTATTGATTCCTTTGTAACTAATACCACTTTATACGTACCTTATTTTTTAGTAACTTAGCATATCATTCTCACGTATTAAATTTTTAGTAAATTGATAATTTTTTTCTTTCCCATTTTTCCTTATTAAATTTTTTTCTCTCCCTAGTTAATTTACAAATCATTTTTACATTTCCCTTGTCTTACACTCCCTGCTATTTTCCCATGCTGAATGATATCTAACTGTATTTTAATTATTGATATAACGAGGGGAATGTACTTTTCCAGACACTCTCTGCGTATTTATATTGGCAGCGACATGAGTTGATTTGTGTATATATACTGAGTACATACGATGAAACTAAGTTTGCAAAAGCTCAGCAACAAGTTGCATAACATATTATTAGTCAGTCCTATAATATTAATATTCATTCGTCACTTGGCTGTCTCTCTCGCTCTCTCTATACACAGAAGATGACAAACCTACGGACACAAAAACCACACAATATTCGATCGATGATGACGAAATGAATACATATCCACACACCTAACTTGGCATGCTTGTAGTACGAGGAATGCTCTCATATAATAAAAAAGTTATTCGAAGATTAAAAGAGCTGCGTGTGTTTTGTATAAGATACAAACAGATTAGTGTGTGTATGTGAGAGAGAGAGAGAGAGTGTGTTAGACACATTCTTCATTGTTTAGCTGTTCTTAAACTACCCTGTAATCGAAAGCAGCAGGACCTGACAGATTCTTTTATATATCTATTTTCAAGCCATATATCTAGCTTGGCTCTTGAAAAATAAAAACATGAGCTGACAAATGAAAACGTTGGGGTGAGGTAATAATATTTATATTTTTGCCTAAGTTAATGCAACAATCTGAAACTTCTGCACTACACGTACAACGTGTCAGTTTACAAATGGCGTAGGCCACGCCTTTTCCGGAATATTAGAAACTATTCCACTAATTATAAGGCTTGTTTGTTTTGATTTATTTTAATTAAATAAGATCTTATGTATAAAGTATGAGAAAGATTCTTTTTACATATTTATTTCGTACTCCTCAAATAAGATCTTATTACTCTCAAATAAATTATTCTATATAAACACATAATCTCCCATATAAATCAAATTAATTCATCAAAGCAGGGATACAATCGGAATAACAAAAAGAGCTCTCATATTATATGTGGTTCTGTATACGACGACCTGGGGTTTCTGGCATTGACACTAACAATTCCTCGTTATGAAAAGAAAAACTAAAGTGGTCCGCACCACAGTCACCGTTCTTGTTGGAAATATCGCACCATAAGTTGAGACTTCGGATCGGAATTCGGATCAAGCAGATCCGACCCAGGAGGGAGAGCGTGGAAAAGGAAGGTGGGAGTCAAGTTTGCGTCACGGGCACGGAAGGCGAGGATGATGTCACGTGACTAAGGGGCCGAGAGTCACGTGGGACGGATTGGCCAGTTAAAGGGTAAGTGAGGATGCGTGCAGGGCATGAAAGCCCGGGCGAGCTGCAGTTAAAATGACGAAGGAGGACCTCGACAATTGCAATCCCGCAGAAAACACGTTAACCATGAGGTGACGGGAAACCATGAATATAAGGAAATGTGGGGGCTGATATGACAATTGAGGGCAGTTCGGTCATTAAGAGGGAGGGTACGTGTCGCAAGGTGGTACGTTGAGATGCCATTAATGGAAAGATTTGACTGAATTTAGGGAATGAAGCGAGTAGGAAGACGTCACGCATACAAGGCATGCTTCAAAAAAACAGTGTGTGATCACCTCAACTCCAACGTGAAGCATTAACTTGTATGTCATTTTGATAATTGATAGAGTTTAATTAGTAGTGTATTTATTTTATTGTAAATAAATGTAACAGAAAGTGGTTAGCTTAAGTTACAAGTTGTTAGATTGTGCTATTATGTAAGTACACATGTAAAGCTAATTCAATATGTAAACAATGTATATAGTCAAACTTCTGAACAGTGCAATGACAATTCATTTTTGCCCGAAATACTCTGCACTTCTGTTTTCTCTCTATTTCTTTTCTGCTTTAGGGTTCCAGACATTTCCTTCGATCTTGTCTTCCTCTTCAGTTTCTCAGTTCATCAGTCTAGCCGATTCATTTCGGTCACATGGTGATAGAGTTTAATTAGTAGTGTATTTATTTTATTGTAAATAAATGCAACAAAAAGTGGTTAACAGCAGTAACAGAAGAAGGATGGGAGTTAAGATTGGAGGATTGAAGCATCGCAAGTAATTTCAGATATTGATCTTGAGTAATGGGAGGAGGAGTTGGGAGTATGCCATCACTGTTAGTTGTTTTTGAATCAACAAGTGCCATGTTTGCTAAAGATCCTTGGTTCCTGAACTTAAAACCAGGTGGATATCCATGTTTCTTATAGCAACTACTCTCAGTATGCCTAGGTTTTCCACAGTACGTACAAACCTTACTATTATTCCCCTTATTCGGTCCATTAACAGAACCACTGACAGAATGAAACTGATTTGTTCGACTAAGGAACAACTTAAATGAATCAATAATTCCAAACATTTCTCTTTCTTGTTGAGCTACCATAGAAAAAACTTTCTTAACAGAAGGCAAAGGATCCATCATCATAATTTGTGATTTTACATGAGAAAATCGGTCATTGAGACCTTTAAGAAACCTAATCACATAATCATTGTCTTGGTAGAGTTTAGCGAGCTTACTTGTTTCACAATCGCATCCGCAAGGCTTGAGAGGACGAAGAGTGGAGAAATCATCCCAAAGAATTTTGAACTTGGTAAAGTACTCCGTGACTGATTCATCACCCTGTTTTAGTGAGTAAATTTCATCTTGTAAGTCTGAAATACGGAATGCATCGCCTTGGGCATATTGATCATGCAAGTCTTCCCATATTTCATAAGCTGTATCCAACCATAGAACACTATGAGCTATCGTTGGTGAGATTGATTTAACAATCCAGGACTGAACCATATTATTGCACCTTTCCCATGTCGAGAAGAGAGGAACGGAAGAAGACGGTGCAAGAATTGAACGGTCAATGAATTTGAGCTTGTTCTTCGATAATAGAGAAATGCGCATTGCCCGTGACCAAGAGTGGTAATTCAACCCTGTTAGCGGTGGCGAAACCAAAACGAGGGATGGATTCTCTTTTGGATGCAAGAAGTAGGGGCTTGAAGGATTTTGTGTAGGATCCGAAGCATCCGCCATTTACAATGAACAGAGAGAAAGCTTAGCAAGAAATCGAAGACGAGTACGGCAGTGACGAAACCGAGAACAAACGCCGCAATTAGAGAGACGATACATGGATTCAGCAATTAAGTCAATTCATGGATTCTCCTACTGACATTCATTTAAGAGCAGCTCATCGTGTTTTACGATACATTAAATCTACTCCAGCTGAGGGTCTTTTCTTTCCTTCTACTTCTGATTGTCAGCTGAAGGCATATAGTGACTCTGATTGGGCCAGTTGTCTGGATTCCAGACGTTCTATTACCAGTTTCTGTGTTTTTCTTGATGGTGCTCTCATTTCTTGGAAGGCTAAGAAGCAAACCACCGTTTCTCGCTCATCTTCTGAGGCTGAATATAGGGCCCTTGCTGGTACAACGTGTGAAGTTCAGTGGCTCATCTATCTTCTTCAAGATCTTCAAGTTGCCTTGTCTCGCACTGCTGTCATTTATTGTGATAGTCAGTCTGCCATGCACATTACTGCTAATCCTACCTTCCATGAACGCACCAAACACATCGAGATTGACTGTCATTTAGTTCGTGAAAAATTGCAAGCTGGTGTTATTCACCTCCTACCTGTTCGGTCTGCTAAGCAACTTGCTGATATTTTTACCAAGCCTCTACCTCCAGCTACCTTCCAAACCAACATATCCAAGCTGGGCCTGCTTGACATTCATGCTCCAGCTTGAGAGGGGGTGATAGAGTTTAATTAGTAGTGTATTTATTTTATTGTAAATAAATGCAACAGAAAGTGGTTAACAGAAAGTGGTTAGCTTAATTTACAAGTTGTTAGATTGCGCTATTATGTAAGTACACGTGTAAAGCTAATTCAACATGTAAGCAATGTATATAGTCAAACTTCTAAACAGTGCAATAACAATTCATTTTTGCCCGAAATACTCTGCACTTCTATTTTCTCTCTGTTTCTTTTCTTGCTTTAGGGTTCCAGACATTTCCTTCGATCTTGTCTTCCTCTTTAGTTTCTCAGTTCATCAGTCTAGCCGATTCATTTCGGTCACAGTATGCTCCTGCAAGGTTTGTAAGACTAATCCACATGCCTATTGTTAGCAACCATATCATTGCTTTATTCTTCATAGGAAATATTCCACTTAAAAGCATGAAGGTGACACTAAGTGATGAAATAAAAGAGATAGTAATGTAAACTAAATAAATTTCATAATCATCATGGAGTTTAGAGGATGAAGCCATAGCTTGTCTAGGACAGTACGTATTATTATCATAAAGGACAGCAAGGCTTAGGGGGTCATGTGATGAGGTGGCATTATTGCGGACATCATTTGATGAGGTGGTATATTCTCTAGATACCAAACCTTGTTGAATAAAGCCCCTAGGTGGATTAATTAAAGCTTGAAAGGTTATAGTTGCTATAACAGTTGACACCAGACTTAGATTCCGCTTCATCTCCTCAATCCATTTATCCTCATGCTTCGACCGATCTCCAATCCATCTTAAAATTTTCGTAAAAAATTTGTGGCCTTTTCCATGTGCTTGATCAATTTTAATCCTGCATTTTCGGCCTTTGTCAACATGTGTTGAATTCCACATTTTTCAATGTCTTATGGACTTTGTTCTATGATATTCTTGGCAGCAAAGCCTTTCTTTTTCTTCAAATTTGCTATTTTTCTTATTTTTGGAATTGACAGCGGATATCTTACCACCTAAGTAAAAAACATGATGATAATATATTCAATCAATTATGATTTTTTTGAGTACCATAACTTTTTCATATTTTGTCCATCAATAATGATGAACTTATTAACATAATAACTACTTTTTTGTTACATGTCAATATCTATATATATTCTCCCTTTGGTCCGATATATCAATCACATTCTAAAAGGCGTCTTTGAGCGATGTCCGAAGTACACTTTGAGAGATGTCCATAGATCAAAAGCGTTGTCGATCCAAAGTACACTTTGAAAGATGTCTGAAGAAAGACAGTGATTAATCCAAGATAGAACCATGTTATTACATCTACGCCATGCTGGAAACAAAGGATCTGAAGTCGGCAGCGGAACAATGGATTTATCAACGAAACCTATATTGTTCTTTGATTCAAGAGCCATCATCATAGCTCAAGACCATGAGTGATAGTTGTTGCCAGATAATGGAGGAAAAACAAGAATTGCATCGGGATTCTCATTTGGATGCACATAAAAGGGATTTGAGGGACGCTGAAGTTCTTCATCAATGGAAGTCTTGACGGAAGACATGACTGAAGCTAAGATAGGTCAAAGGGAAAAAAATAAGAGAGAGAAAAATTAGGTCTTTGATGCCATGTTACCCAATCAGAAATTTAGAAAATGGTAACTTGTGTATTATTCTACTGTGTATTGTTTATATACAAACTAAGTATGCACAACTAAATACAATTTGTTGTAATTGAAATATGCCAGCTCATCTACAATGCTATTTACAATATTTATATGATATTTATACGATAACATCAAGAAATGGAAAGGCGATACTTATACATTATTTTTTAACTAATTATAGGTATATTCTTACTATAAGAGAAATTTTGTTTGAGGCACTATTAAGCACTAAATATCAGCATCTCAATCTTCCAGTAGGAATTCAAACATTGTTTCGTCACATTATAAGGGATTCAACATATATATGCATAAATATTGAACTTGAAAGATCCCATTTATATCTGAGATATAAGATAATTGGGGATCAAAGAGGCTTTTCCTTTATTCTTTTCTGTTAACGCACGTCTATGTTTCATTTCAACTAGTGGAATCTCCAAATATTATTAAGTAGAACGACTTATAAACTCAAACATTAAGGTATTGAGTTAAGATGTGTTATTTGTTTTTTCGCCAGACGAGGAAGTTTTTTTTGGGGGGGGGGGGGGACCTAAAGATCCTAGTTCAAATTTTTGCAATTTGTTGGTTTTAAAATTAAATTACTATACTTGTGTCAAATTGTCATACTCACTACTAGAGCTGGGAATCAGTGCTGGCCCATTGAAGCCCAACTTAAGAAAAACACCTGTTTTTCAAAGCCCGGCTCGAGAGCGACAGGGCCAGGGCCGTAAGCATTTTAAACAATTTATTTCAACATTTTTTAAAGAAAAAATATTAGTAAATTATAACGACTAAAATTCTAATTTAACACAAATTATATCAAGATAAAGTTTGAATTTTATGTAGTATACAAGTATGCAACAAACAAACGAAATAATTTTAGGTACACCATTGTCACGTGTCAATAAAGTTTGAATTTTATGTAGTATACAAGTATGCAGTGTGAATGCGTGATGTGTGTATGGTGTCCTGTGTCTTGTGTGTGAGTGTGTGAGCGTATATGCCTGTGTGGTCAGCGGGGTGTATGTATTCATTGGGTAATGACATAATGAGTTGGAGTTTTGGATCAAAATAAATTATATAGTATGATATATACAGGATAAAAAAAATTAAAAGGGCGTAAAAGAGCTGACCCATGGCCCTGCAGGGTTGGCCCTTCTAAGCCCAATTTCATTTTTAGCCTCCAAAATATAAACCCACCCTTTGCCCGTTAAATAAAATCTTGTAATTTTTATGATAGTAACATTTTGTAAATATTTTTTTTTTTAAAAAAAAAAGCCCCGCAAGCATATGCCACAATTGTCTTATTTATAAAATCAAATTACTTAATTCTCACATATCAAGAAAAAGGTTAGTTAATTAACTCAATAAATAAGAACTAAATTTTTGAACAAAATAGAAAGGGCTAAATTGATAAATCTTTCTAATTTTACACCCATGTGTATTTTTCACCTTTTTCTTCTCTCTCTACATTCAATAGGGACAAAATATTAACACAATCATTTATTAGTCTGAAAATGGACTTACAATAATGACCTTTTTTTTTTTTAGAAAATCGCTTAAAAAAATTTTAGAAATGGTAAAAGATAAAAAGGTGTTCTGAATATTCATAATACCATTGAGGTCTTATAGCTTGATTTGTAAAGGATAGAATTGTCCCTCTGATTTTAAAAATAAAAATAGAGAGGAAGGTAGGTGCGAATTTTGATCAAAGATTCACAAATTCGGATAAAGTTTTCATAAATTCAAATAAATTTTTCACAAGTTCAAATAAATTTTTCACAAGTTCTCAAAAGAATATCACAACTTGCAAAACAAAATGCATCAGGAGTTTACCAAAGAGTTCACAAGTTTAGATAATCTTTTCACAAGTTCTCAAAAGAATTTCACAATTTATAAATCAAAATTCATCACAAGTTCTAATAAAGAATTCACATGGATAAGGTTTTCACAATTTCATATAAGTTTTTCGCAAGTTCACAAAAGAATTTCATAACTTACAAATCAAAATTCATCACAAGTTTAAATAATTTTTTCACAAGTCCTAAAAACAAAATTCACAACTTAAAAATCAAAATTGATCAAAAGTTCTAACAAAGAGTTCACAAGTTTGGATAAAGTTTTCAAAAAATAAAAGATTATTCATCAATTCTTTTGCAGATTATGGAAGTTAGACAATTTAATTAAGAACTTCTTGGAAATAATATTTTTCAAGTTCAATTTCCAAAATTGAATAAAATCATCAGCAACTATTTGTCCAGAGAACCTTATTGAACAGCAAGACTATCTTCTCGGATAAATGATAGATTAAGAAACTTTGCAACAAATGCCCATAATTTATACACATCCTCAAAATTAGCCATAAATCCTAGAAAAGCGGTAATAACTTCAAGCCTAACAAAGCAATCTTTTCCATCACGACCATCATTCTCCATTGGATGTGAGCTTGGAAATTTTCTGAGTCGTGAGAGGTTTGGACATGGAGTAGTTGTCATCGAGGTATTGGGAAGCGAGTGAGAGGGCGAACTTGGGGCTATAGAATTTCTGAACGGTTTTTCACTAAGGTGGCAACGGTTGGGATGTGGTGATACTGGAAGAGAAGAGGGAGGTGATGAAGTCGAAGACGATGACTCGCTGGGAAGAGTGAACTTACCATACCAGATGAGGTGGACAAAGATTTTACCATTATGGATAGGGCCTTTGTGGTAATGGAACTTGAAGTTTTGGAATGATTGGGAGAGAGATCTGACGGCGAAGCTAAATGGAGGAGAGAAAGACGAACAGCTGGAGAACAAGAGAGGAGGAAGGGACATTTGTGTCATTTGCCTTTTGATTTTGAAAAAGACAGATCATGCCATCACCCCTACATGGCATTATAAATATTGGGATCATATATCTGTCTTTTAGTATTTTTAAAAGTCTTTTTTAGGGATTTCCCCCAAATTTATAAATAGGACGATGGTGATGTAAGTGTCCGTACGCGAAGATGACTATGGAGGAACCTCCGTTTGGTATTAATTCTACAAGTATTGCTATGGAAGATGACTGGAAATGAGAATGTATGACAAGGATTAATTTATGAAATAGAAATAGGGACTAAGTAGTTTTAACTTTTAAGTTTTAACTGAATTAAAAGTTCAATGATTGAATCATACGAGTTATAATAAAGAAGGGATAAGTCATAACTGAGTTAAAATTAAAGTATAAAAAAGGGATTCAACGTATATATGCAAAATGACTCGCTGAAACAATTTTTGAAACATAAAACCACCAGACACATGCAACATGATATTTTCCATAAAAATTTCATTTCATTACATGAAACAAACTTGCAGAAATAATCGTCAAAACAACTCAGAATTTGCCCTTGCCGAACAACGTACAGAACACATTAATTGACAGATGATCATACAATTAAACAACAACATCCATTTTGGCTCCCTCCACTGCATCTAATAAACATCTTCTTGATTATCCTCACAAAATTTTTGCCAACCCAAATGGATAAGGGCATTAATGGGAATGACACTACAATTGCAACAAACAATGCAGTCCAGGCCATCTTTGATGCTTCAAGTGTGATCAAAGTTGCTTTCTGATGCAAAACGTGTTCTGGGACCACAATTAAGAGAGCAGAAACGTACGCCAACACAAGGGTATAAATAGTGCAATACGTGCCCAGTGATAGCATCCGTATGACAACTTTATTCTTCAATGGAACACCACTCACAAGCAAAACAGTGACCCCAAGTGATGACAAGAAAGATATGGAATTGCAAATAAAAAAAAACCTGAACCATGTTCGGGAAATCAAGGACGAGATTGCTTGTCCAGGACAAAATTTCTCATCATCATTCAGGGTTGTGCAATTGAGGAAATCGTTGGGTGATGATTTGGAGTGATAAGGAGATAAGCCTTGTTGGATAAAGCCGCCAGGTGGACTAATCATAGCTTGAAAGGTTATAGTTGTTACCACAGAAGATACCACACTCAGATTTCCCCTTATCTCCTCTAACCTATCACCCTTAGGTTCGAACCAATTTCCAATCCTTGTAAAGCACATCCCTATAAACTTCATTAAGATCATAATATAATAAGAATTGTCTTTAGGGTTTCTTGATGTTGGATGGTCAGTAGCATCACCGGTAGACGTTGATAATGGCAGCGGTGGCGGTGGCAGGGCGTGTGGCGGGGTTTCAAATCCTTTCTTGTCAGTCTTCGTCAGCATCAGCTGTATTTCGCAGATTTTGAAGTCTTTTGGACTGTTTTCTATGATATCTTGAACTGTTAAACCTACCTTATTCTTCAAGCTTGAAACTTCTCTAATTTTTGGAATTGACACGAGATACCTTAGAGACTACATAACAACCATGTTAGTAAAGTTTTTATAGGAGATGTGCCATTTAAAGTCCTCAAAAGATGTTTCTACATGTTTTGTTATTACTGAAAACACCATAGAAAACACTTTGTTAAGAATAGGGAACGCAAAAAAGAATTGTTACCACAAGTACCTAAGAAAGACAAAAGGCATAGAGGAAACAAGAAAGTTATATATATTTGTACCTCAAGTCGCTTCAAGATGACAGCTAAATGGAGAATGGTGTTTCCAGCATTATCGGAGCTAGTAAAGTTGTGAAGCTCCCTAGTGATGGAAGTCTCCAATTTCACCAAAGCTTTGAGAGTCTCTAAATGGTTGTATGTGACACACAAGTGAAAAACAGTTTTTCCATTATCATGAAAACTCAAAGATTCAGGCTTCGCTTTAATCAACTCTTGCACGACCTCTGTTCTCCCCCTCATAGCCGCATAATGCAGAGGAATTCTCCCTTCTTCATCACGAAACAAGCATGGATCATTGTTAACTTTTAGCAGTTCCTTCACAACCTCGATGTGACCCTCTGCAGAAGCCAAGTGGAGGGCTGTTCTTCTAGAGGAGTCGACCTCAAGGGCCAGATTAGGTTTGTGAGAGACAAGTTCCTTTGTGAATTCAAGGTGGCCAAGCAAAGATGATATGTGTAAAGGAGTTTCGGCGAAGGCAGTTTGGGAAGTTTTGTGCAACACATGTTTGTGTTGGTGTATCAATGAATTCAACATTGACACATCCCCACTGTATGCAGCCTCGTAAAGAAGGCTCATTTGGCCGGAAGTTGTGATTTCGTTGAGTTCAACTTCCATCACTCATGTTTGATACTGCATCATTACAAAGGGCCCTTTATATAGTTTGGGTTATCTGAATCTTCCATAGCTGGACTTATCGGTCTCACTGCCTTATACATGATTTGGTCCTAAATATAAAATAAAGTTAATTTTTTTTAAGGATTTAAGGAAGCTAAAAAGGTTAAATTATATCATATGTTGTGTTGTGTATCATTATATTATATATTAATTTATAAGTTAAACAAAATAATTTAGATGGAAAATGATAAATATAAGTCTTCAAAGTAATTTAACTAGTTTTTTTATTTTATTTTATTTTATTTTAAAAAAAGACAACTATAACTTATATTTAAGATGAGAGAGAATATGATTTTTTTTTAAAAAAAAGACAATAAATGCGATGACAAGACTCTGATATCAAACAACCACATATTTTTTTTATTGTAAGAGGACAATAATTAATGTTTAATTTGGATCCCACATGTCATTTATCTTCTATGAATATGCCGATGCATGGTTCGAAATAGTATTTTAATATTGTCCAAGACAGTGTAGAACAAAAAACATCAATTCGTTAGCTTAACACAATTATTTAAAGTTGAAAGTTTAAAGCGGCTAATTCCCTACCTCTCATTTTTCGTACTTTTCATTCCTACGTAGCTTTCATAGCACGTGGTCAGTTACTGATCAACATTGGCGCTTCATCTATTTATTGGTTATATTAGAGCAATCGTACACTTCAGCAATCAGGTCAGATGAAAAAGATTAATCCCTGTGATGAATCAAAATTTAAATTTTTATTGAAAGAGTTACTCACATGTAGTGTCTGATAAAACTTCAAATAGAATTGCCTCCAATAGAAACAGAAGTGTGCCTATAACAAGGTGAAAGAACCCAATGATTCCAGTTTAAAGTTCAACATGAAGAAGCTAATCAAGGAATTCGTTTTGATGCACCAAGATATCATGGGTTGTAAAGCCTATCTTGTTCCACAAATTTGCTATTTCTCTTATTTCTGAAATTGACAGCAAATAGCTTACCACCTATCAATTATGGTTTCTGAATACCATAATTTTAATAAGGATAATTAATCAGCAAGTTTTTATAGTTTTAACCAATTTTTAATTAGTTCTTGATAGTTTTATTTATTTTTTGAATTCATATACTCTAATAATATTATCCTAAAAATATAAAATATGATGTTATTAATTATAATATTTTGAAATATTATTGTATAAATAATCATTCTCTATAAATTGTAAGTTACTATAATAATTTTCTTAATAATCTTTAAAATTTGCAGCCAAACATATATTTATATCATTTATTTTATAGTTCTTAATTTTATGATTATAGATTTGTAATAATAATATTATAATTTTCTAAAAATATAATTATAATTAATTATTCTTACTATATTAATTAAAAATACGACTTTATTATATTAATTGATTTTTCTTCTTATGTGATTATTACATTAAATTTATTATTAATATTTAGATTTCAATGTTATGGTTTTAATTAATTTAAATTAAACTGATAAATAAAAAATTACAAGCACCCAATTAAAAATTAGGTGAAATTACAAGGACATGATAACAAGAAAAAACAATTACAAGGAGCTGATTAAAAATAAGTAAAAGTATAAGGACTTGATTAAAATAAGGGAAAAAAAGTATAAGGACCCAATTAAAAGTTAATTAAAACTATAAAGACATACCGATTAATTATTCCATTTTAACACCTATTATACTTTACTATATAGTTCCTTCAGTTTTATATATCAAATGCCTCTTAGAGGGTGTATTTCCATTTTATTAATAATCTTATAGGTTTGCTGTAAATTGTTTTTTTCCACATATGCATGTATTGAAAACTGTCATGCGTGGGAGTTATAAGAGAGGTTAAAAATTAGTACAATAATGAAGTTTAGTGGAATTATTAAGGATAATATTAAAAATAATTTGATTTCATGATAATTTTAATGTTTTAACCAGCATTACACGTACTAATGACCTATATTTAATATTAGAGAATATATACACATATTAATTATAGTGCATGCATGTAAATTGAGAAAAAGATAACTATTATCAAAAAAGGAGAAAAGCATAGTATGTAAATAAATATTGTACCTCTACTCGCTTCAACATAATAGTCAAATGGAGAATGGTGTTTCCAGCATCATCAGAGCTAGTGAAATTGAAAAGCGCGCCACTGTGAATAGCAGACTCTGATTCCACCAAAGCTCTGAGAGTTTGTAGATGGCTGTATGTGATAGAGAGGTGGAAAACAGATTTTCCTTTGTCAAGAAAACTCAAAAACTCAGGTTTTGCTTTGATCAACTCTTGCACAACCTTTGTTCTTCCTCTCATAGCTGCATAATGCAAAGGAATTCTTCCTTCTTCATCCGGAAACAAGCATGGTTCACGGTTAACCTTGAGTAGTTCTTTAACGATATGGATGTAACCCTCTGCAGAAGCCAAGTGGAGGGCTGTCATTTGTGAGGAGTTTACCTCAAGAGCTAGATCAGGTTTGAGAATGACAAGTTTTTCTGTGAATTCAAGGTTACCAAGCAAAGATGATATGTGTAAAGGAGTTTCAGCAAAAGCAGTTTGTGAAGTTTTGTGCAAGATATGTGTGCGTTGTCGTAGCAACGATAGTAAAGAAGGCTCATTTGGCTGGAAGTCAACTTTCATTATTGGAATAATCCAGTTAATGATATATAAATACCGTATGTGAATTCTACAATAGCAGCAGCAGAAGACTTGATGTGAAACACCTCCAGCCATAGTTAGTGGAACAATCCATCTCATTATCTGAAATAAGAGAAACTATAAACAAGAATCTAGATTAGAATGAGATGAGGATTCTTCTAATGGGAAGATTGTGGCACAATGATGGACTGTTAATTGCTGTCACCTGTTAGGGAACCTCAAGGGAATAAGTACATATTTCTATGATACTACTCTAAGACCCGACCTAGGCTATTTATAACCTCCCATCAAGGTTTGTAACAGCTTTACCGATTAGGTAGGTAACCCTAAACCAAATCTCTATCCAAATCTCATGCGGAATATAATCGGGATATATTTTATCCAAAATTTATTAAATAGATAATGTTTAAAATTAATAAGATATTATTCAGATTCTTAATTGATCAAAGTAATTAATTAGCAATATTTAGAATATCTTTATATGATCAACTATCTAAAATATATCTAAACAAATATCAAAATATAATATTATCATATTTAATAAAATATCTAACATCATGAGTCAACAACATGCAAATGTTGGGCCTAAAATTGCATATACTATATTCAACACTCAAAAATAATCTGATTCCTTAGGAGGTGGAAAATTGCAAGCAAAAAAAGCAAACATTGAAGAAAGAAATGTCGGGATTGAGATTTAATTATCTAATAATATTGGTAAGAATCATGAAAATTTATAATTATTTTTTATCTGCATTAAATTTGTATTTTGAGGGCTCTTTAGATATAATAATCCAATAGGCCTTTTGTGAACCAAAATAAAATGTACTTTTTTTTAAAACAATTGCTTTTTAGACCGAGTATGAAACTACTAATATGAGAAGTGGACTTTTTATATTATAAAACATTTATTAGAGTAATTATGAGCATTTCAAATGCAAGCGAAAACAACATAAAATAAGCTATACTTATATATAGTACTTAGGTACATTACAAATAACTCATAGGATTCTTATAGAGTATTTTCAAATTGATAAAAGTAAAATAGAAACTGTACCACAAAAAATGTTCCATGGCAAAACTTGACTAGTCCAAATTCTTCAATTTCCAGCATCTTGACCTTTGTCCTTGTAGCCGCTTACACCAGCTAAATATATTATATAATTTGGAAAGGGTTAGATTCATACAAATCTTGGAGTAACTCTTAATCAATCATAGTTATATGAAAGCTATACATGCAATACACCTTATAATGCAATAGAGTTAAATATATATCACAACATATCAAGTCATATTTGCCTAAGGTTCACACCTGACTGCAGACTCATTCGCATCTCATGCATATCACAAATCATGATGTCTCAGTATTGTAGCCATCATAGCTAGATACAATGTTCCAACACCTCAACTCGAGGGTCCTAGAGCACTGCTAGGTAATTCTCATATCACAAAAATATGGAATAATAAAGCATATAAACAATCACATAATATGAAAGATAGAGTTACTATCCGGAGTCCTTTTTGATCTGCTTGTTTGCCCTCTATCAGTCTTTAGGTCTATTTGGGAAAAGGCCAACCCTAAAATGCCAAATGTATGATAAATCAGTTCTTACTCATTCAATTTTCATTTTTAAACTCATCATTAATTATATCTACCCAAATTGCATAATGACGAAATTGTCCTTATGGGTACTGGTCTACTTCTTTTTATATTCAGTGTACTTACACTGTTCTAAAAATTATGACCTGAGGTACCCCTACAAATTTTAGTGTGTAGAATCCATTTTTACCTTTAGATTTACAAAAATCTAACTCATTCCCCAAGAAACATGGCCATACTAGAAACCCTTAGGGTTTCTTGAATTAAATTTTCATTTTCATTTTAATGCTTCCAAAATGTTTTTCTCACATTTACCCCCCACAAATTTTCATTCTAAACCCATTGGAAGTATATAAACCGTAAAAATTCAACTCTATCATATCCAAATAGGGTATGGCCAAATTCAAGGGAAAGGGAAAATTGGATTTCCAAGTTTTATTTTCTTGGAAAGCCAATTTTCCCTTTCATCTCAAATCAAGCCAATAACCACAACAACCCACAACAATCATCACAAATCAACAAGAAGAATAAGGTTCTAGAAGTTACCTCTTGTCTTTTTTATTTTCTTGCTAAAACTGACTACTCCCTAATTTGACACAATATTTATATGGTTTTCTGGGGTATTTTATATTTTAGTTGCACACATTTACCCATAATATGCATCGTAATTATAGTATTTGGATTGTATGTCCCATACTTTGCATTTTGCTGAATAATGGGTAAAAATGGATTATTTTATATCTTTTATTATCATTCTTCACTTGCCTTG
>JBAGKO010000010.1:31247826-31265424 GCA_037177275.1 Acacia concinna
GGCTCTGTGTTTTACCCTCACATTCATTGGTTCACAAACGTCATAGTCTGCTAAGTGCAAATGAATATATGTTCTTTTCTTAAAATAAACGTTTCCTTATATGTCTTACTAACTAGACTAAGTAGTTTTCAACTACTAACACACATTACTTGGCAAAAGAACTTTTGCTAGTCTTGATCATTCATCTTGATCAATGTGTTCATGTGGTAGAAAATGGAATGTTATTTCCAAGACAACAAAGGAAATGCCAAATCCAATAATAGATTTGAGAGTCATAATCTCATTGTTCTTTAACTAAAGAGATTACAAAGATATGATTGTGTTGATTTCAAAAGTAAATCAGGATGGTTTGTCCTAGTAGAGTTAATATACAGGTTTCAATCATTTGATTCTTTACTTTTCATCCAACACAATGGCCATCCGCTGAAACTCCCATTGTTTTAACATGGTCTGTTCCATCTATAACTCTAAAAGGATTATAAGTGTAGCCTCAAGTCTTTATAGAAAAACATTATTGTCCTCCTCTAGGTCAAGTTTACCTCATAGGTTTTATATCCCTTTAGACCTATGTTTTTTAGGACCAATCCTCCCATTCTTTAGCTAAGATCATTTGGCTCATGGATCTTGTATCCTCTAGCCTTTCATTCTCAGACTTAATTAATGTGGTAAACCATATTACCAAAGCTCATAATATGCCTATCTTGAGTAATATTTACTCTCGCATATTCTCACTTAATGTGAGACAAAGCTTACTCCTACTCATTGAGATGTGTCTATCATAACATACTTTTGTTGTTTGTCGAAAGAACTTGGCTAGGTTTGTCTCAACTTCTTAATTTGACATTAGCCTCGAGTGTTGCCTAAACGACATGTTAGGACTTACTACACTATGTTAAAACTTGTTTAGTGTTAACATTAAAAGAAAAAAATTCAATTCATCTTCCAAAAAATCCACTGAATCTGGATACTATTATATTGCTCAGATCATCATGAGTAATATTGTTCTTTCTATGCTTGATAACATGAGCTTCTTATTTCCTTCAAAGCACTTCAGCCCTTAAATGATGAAGACTAGTTGGTATGATGTCTTTAACATCTATTAAGAGATTTAAGAGCTTTTAACTCTATTGTTATCTCTATTGAGCTTATCTTCGTAAACTCATGTGGACTTGATCATAATTTAGTCACACAAACAATTATGGTATACAAATCTCATTTTGTCCAAACAAGATATAAGATAATTAGATGATACATTCACTAGTTTCATGTTTAGGAGAAAAATATATTGACTCCCATTGCGCTCATTCTAGTTAGCTTAGCATCCTTTTAATCGTAGTCTTTATTGAACACTTTCCCCTTAAGGTTTCTCGATACATTCTAGAAGGTTCCACTTAAATGGAGTAGTTATTATGATGAGGTAAGAAACTTTAAACGAATAACTGCATGAATGTTCATCATAGAAGACAATAAATTCAATCTAAACATAAAGAATTTTATCATAAATTCAATGCAACGGAACACTCAGAATATATGAGATTGCATCTCATATTGACGTCTCTTGATTGGGGTCCCCCTCTCATAGGCTCCTTTTTAGCCATCTCAAAGATATGTAGCATCTTGCTACAATATTTAGCTCCTCTTAGCCATGCATTCATCCACTTGTTTGGATGCATCTGTGGCATAGTCATATAAACATACGTACCTTCATGTTACATTGTTAAACTCCTTCTAAGCCATGTCTTTCATCCACTTACTTGGATGCATTTGAGGCATAGTAATATAAACACATATAGCTTCATGCTACATTGTTAAGCTCCTTCTAAGCCATGTCTATCATCTACTTACTTGGATGCACATGTGGCACACCTCCCACTGGATAAAATGATTCGTTCATTTCTTCTTGTCTCATCCTTTATCACAATCATTGTGAAGAAGGGTTGGCAAACTAATCATTATCTCAACCTCAATTGTGATTAAAATAACATGAGAGGTCTTACTTTTATAAGTTCAAGATGCCACAAATTTTCAGGTTTTATTTGGTATGAGTCAAGATTGTATTTATCTTATTAAAAAATAATCATTTGAATAAATTTTGAATACAAATAACTATTCAATATTGAATATTCTTAACATTATACATCAACTAATTTCAAAAAAAATATATTTGAATTTAAAATTCAATTGAAAAATTTTCTAAGAAATTTTCAAGTGTACAAAAATTATTCAATATTGATTTTGGGTCTTAACCAAAATATAATGAGTTTTTACACTAACTAATTCCAAAACCAAAAGAATAAAATTAAAAATTCAATTTAATGATTTTTAGGAATTTTCAAGTGTATATAAACACTTTCTTAAACTCAAAAAAGATCTAAATTTGCTTCAAATATATACAAATTATATATCAAATTAAAGCTCTCGACTTTAGGGATTCTTAGAAACAAACAGTGTCCCAATCTGACCTCTCATGCACCTTCACGCACACCGAGAAGGTTTTTGGATCCAAAAATCCTAAAAAATTGAAAAATTCTAGCAAGGCCCACTCTCGGTGACGGTGTGTGAACACCACACACCTCCACACAGTCACCAAACAGCGACATATGCCAGCTATTCATCCTTCACGCGCCATGCCGAGTCAACCCATGTCCTCTACTTGGCAAAATATGGCCCCAGTGGACCCTGCGCACCACTGAATTTTTTTTTGGAAAAATGGTGTCAACATTGACTGGTCAATGGTCAACACTGACTAGTTAACAACCAGCATTAACTTTGACCTCGATGATGTGATGTCCTCTTATTTGTCCACGTGTCACGATGTGACACTTAGCGGATGACGTGGATGCTCCATCATTGGATGACATGGCATCCTTACCAAGATGCCACAACATCATGGCGTGGCACACAATGACACGTGGCACCCTATGAGTAGCCCACGTGTCTAGGTTGACTACCACATCATCTTCACCTCCAAACGGGTCATCTTGACCCGGTTGGAGCTCAGGTGGGTCATTACGAACAGCCAACTTTGGAAGGTCAATCTTCCTTGTTTTGGCTCTGTTTTTTGTGTTATTGGTCTCATTAGAATCATTGCAAAACAAACTACAACTCCATGCCTTTATGTACACAAATAATTTCATTTTCTAGGTGAAAAATGCATGTGAACAGTAGTGACGAAAATTCAATCCGCCAACTTCTCTCCTTCATTTCTCTCTTATATGATCTCCGTTTGACACGTTCTAAGTGTCGTTGGAATCGTCTTTCTGATCTTTACATATCCATGAATTTATTTTGAACAAAAAGATTTGATTTTGAAAACCTAATTTTGTCGTACGAATTCTATAACCTGGATGTGTTTTCTCTCTCATTTTTATCAACTCTCTTAGTCATAAAGGGTTTAAGTTCTTTGCTTTTTGATCATTCATAGATCCAAGAAGCTTAACTTTCAAACCCTAAAGAAGAGAATCGAAGAAGAGAAGAAGAAGAAGCAAGATGTGTATTTGAAGTTTAAATAACAAGAACTCAGAGGAGAAGGAGCAATCATACATCACATTTGTTCTAAAAAAATAAGATAAAAACTAATATCATTTATTTTTAACCATGTATAAGATAAAGAAAAAACAAACTCCTCATATGTATAAGTGTGTATCACATATATGAAATAAAGCATAGCTTTTATAATGCATATATTGGAATGAAGAAATCATGTTGAAACAATATTATCATCACAATTCCACTTTATCATATATCAACTCATATGAATACGAGAGGAGTATGAGAAGAAGCATTAAATTAAAATCATATATTTTTACATGATGGCAGAGCAAAAAATTAAATATGCTTATTCTCAAAAGGAAAACACAGTCTCAAGATCATTTAGGCTTTGATACCAATGTTAGAAACATTATACTAATGGTGAGGGAATTAGTCGCATACCTGGTCGGGTTAGACTCACTAATGACCCTACGCAAGAAGTAGGACCACTAGGGCCTTACTTGCGGATGCACAGTGCATCAGAACAGAAGAGAAGAGAGAAATGTGCAAGAGATTTCTATTGCTTTTGGATGTTTTGAAAGCTTGGTGGAGAGGTCCTATCTATAATTAATGCTTAATATGTAAAAAGATTCCAATTTCTCCATTCTTGCACCTCCAGCAGTAATTAATGCTTGATTTAGAGAAAGATTCCAATTTCTCCATTCTTGCATCTTAAGCAGTAATTAATGTTTGATTGGAGAAAGATTACAATTTCTTCGTGTTCTCAAAACAAATTCTAATTTAGTTACTAATCAATAGATAACCTTAATTTATATATTTATATAAATTAGTTAATGTTTTACTGATTAGGTAACTTTCACATTAGAAAACTATTCTCTTAACATATTGGATTTAATTTCCAGAGCTTCTAATTTGGCCCATCAAGGGCGGACTCAAGCCCAAAATCCAACAAGTAGGGATATAAAGCCTAAAGGCTTGTTTGGTATGAGGAGGAGGAGGGAAAGTAGGGAAAAATTTTCTATGATGGATTTGAAAAATAAGAAAAGTGAGTTTACACCAAGTCCTAAACCTCTTCACTAAACAATAATTTTTTTTGCCATTTCACTATATTTCAACTAAATAAATATGAAATACAAACATTTATAGGATTATTTTATATTTATTTTTATAATTTTATGACAAGCTTAGGCCACATGATAGGCCTAACAAGCTTTTTAATTTAGCCTTGACGCCTTTTATAAGGCACAAATTTGTTTTTGTTATTAAACAAGTCATGGTACAAGCTCTTGTGTTTACATGATTCCACCTCTAATTATATCCTTTACAAAATCCAGGAAAAAAAATATTGTTATACAAAAAATAGTAAAAACACTATTAGACATTATTTTTCTTATAAAATTTTACGATAAAATGGTTTCTAAATTTATAATAACTTTTAATATAATAAGCATTATCGATCACACTCTTGATGGGGATGAATACTCCATCTGATCCTTATTATAAGGTACCAACTAACTATTGTATTTGATCCTTTTTATAGGACACTTACAAGTTTCTAAGGTACATTAAATTTATTTTTCCATTTCTACCCATATTTAATAAGGGTAGTAGGAGAGAGTGATAATTAATATAGTATTTGAGTTTGGTGTAATTAGTAAAAGTAATATTGAAAATCACTTGAATTTTAGGACAGCTTAAATGCTTTTAACTAATTTTATTAGTTTGTGAGAATTGGTAGTTGATGTCTTATAATAAAGACCAGAGGGAGTACTTGATAAGGATATTTTAAAAAATTAAATGTAGGATTATCGTCTAAAGTATATTTTAGCCTTTAGTTAATTATCCAAATAATTTAAATATTACAAATATAGGGAAAGATTTAAAAATCATATATTATTTTATTTTATTAACTAACAAAATGTGGAAGATAAATTGTGATAAGTCAATCACAATTAATTGATGAATATAACAAGATGGGATGAAATTACTTTGGGGCTTTTTCCTAGAGAGAGAAATTGTAGAGAGTAATGCTCTCGTTTTCCTTCTCATTTGTTAGGAAGAGTTACAGTCGTTTCACATCTCAATGCTCCAATTATTCTTCATCAAATCAAATACTCATAATGCTAATGCTGGTTTGCATTTGTAGTCTATAATTCATAGCTTCAATTTTTTGTTTGGTATGTTATCTATCCTCTGATTGGTGTAATTTTCAATTATGCCTACCTAGCCCTACTTCAGGTATGCCTTTTTCCCTCATCCTCAATAATCTGCATTCTCTTTGAATATGCTCCAAGCATGTAATTACTTGTTCAAGTGTCTTTAATTCTTGTTCTATTGCTCGTTCCTCTCTTTGCTTTGATTGGGTTATCGCTTGGTATTCTCTAATCACATTCGCTCATCTAGGTTTTTTTCTTATTATCTTGTTTAATAGCCTTTTTGTTTCTAGTCAGTTAGTTTGCTAGGCTCTACGGTTTTACATAGATTATAGTCAACCATTTCGCCTTTCGATGTTTCATGTGTTTGTTAAGTTGCTTCTATTTATTTCTTATTTAGTTGGGATTTAGTAGTGGTATCTTCTATATAATTCCCGCTCGCCTTTTTCCTTCTTGAATGTCACAAGTTTTTTAACCATCTTATCAGTTCCCTCTTAAGCTACCCTTGCTTCCTTCTTACCATCTTCTCTTTTTTAATCTCATTATGTTGGCTCTTCAATTTTCTTGACTTTCCTATAATCTCTTTTAATATGTTTCTATTTTCTCATTCACCTTGTAAACTTGAGGTTGTACCTTCCTTGCTTGCTAATCCTTAGCTTCTTGCCCATCGTCATTCACATTTTTCTTCTCATGCCATTGCAATGTTGGTAGATGATAATGACTTCATAGTGGAAAGACTTGCTTGAAGGCTTCAATGGCTCTGCCTTCTTCATGACTTAATCACTATTAAGGGCCAAATTGACCATTTCTATATGCTTAAGTTCACAAACCTATTTGATAAGGACTTTACAATGGACCCTGGCCTGTAGACAATACAATTTTGATAATGGATAACTGGTTGCCTAATATGATTCTAAGCCAAATGCAACTGCTTGCTTTTCCAACATGGTTTCAATTTTGGGGCCTTGCACAGGAATATCATTTAGCTGAAAATGCGAAAATTCTGGGTAATGTTGTTGGAACATCTCATGTTTATAAAGATATCATTCAATACTCCAATGAGTTGTATTTCTTCCGCACTAGAGTTCTCCTTGATCCTTTCTTACTGCTCATCCATAAGATTAAGGTCATTCTAAATGATGGCTCTGAAATTTGGGTTGAATGCAAGTATAAAAGAATCTTTTGAATACGTGGCCTTTACCAACGTATAGGACATTATGTTCATGACTGTGAAAGATCTCTATTTGAAGCCCTTCAAGGTTCTAATTTAATGTCTGAGAGGATGTTTCAGGAGATTTGGATCCCATTTCCTCTGTAAGTTCCAACCCCATCGCAATAAATTCCTTTGGAGGGACTAGATTATGCATCATTATGCTTGGGGCTTTACTAGAGTGAGATTTCTCATATTTAGACGTAATGGCTATCGTGTCTATGAAACTTCTCCTCAAGATGTCTTGTTGAACAATGTTCATCATCATAACAAATTCACACACTCTCTTTAGATGAGGAATCTGAATGAGATATGGAAGGAGCTGAGTTGAATCATCATAATGTTCCATCTTCTTCCCTTTTAGGCATACTGATGAGCTTGCTTGAATATCAACAAGAGGCAGTTCTAGAAACTCAAGTTGGCTATAGAGACAATCCTATTAATAGGTCTCAACCTGAGGAGAACCTCCCTAATTCCCTTATGAATGTTGACAACCAGGGGAAAATATTCATATGGACCGAACCTTACTCCAAGAATCAAATATTCTTTAAGATCAAGGGATCAATTTAGACTAATATGGTAACAACCTCCCCAACATTCAAGTCTAAAATGCCAATTCCTCTATGCTAATATATTATTTTTTGGTCCTTATCTTAGCTTTTCTCCAAGCCTCCAAAGCATTACTCCTGTTCACTCAGTTATGAGCTCTCCTTCTTCAACTTTACCTCCTTCATCCCCTCCTTTCCCATCGATTACTTATGTTCATTATGGTTCGTCTTCCCTCCACTAATATGGTGGTTCTCTCTAATGGAGACTCTCCTTCAAAACGTAGAGGGGTGGCTAATAGGCTAGCGGATTTTACTCCTAAATTAGATGTTTTAATTATTAGTTGCATGAAACTCTTAGGGAAAGTAGCAGAAAACTTCTCTAAAAATAGCTATTTTATGGATGAAAGCCTCCGTGCAGTTAAATGGTTCTAGTGGGTCAAGCACTTTCTATCCCTAATACGATTAATGATTGGTGGGCAGCTATGGAAGCTTCTAAAGAATAGGATGAATTTGGATTTGGTTGATCTTTTGTTCAATTACCTTCTGAAAAATTTGATGGCAAATCATTCCAAAGAATCATGTTGACTTCGCTGATTTCCTCTTATGTGCTAGTGCCTTTTATTGGACCTTTTATACTAGTATATATATTGCTTTTACTGAAGGGGCATCATCAAATGATGATAGGTTATTTGTCTATATCAAAGTCAAACCCAATGTTGTTCCCTTCAAGCTTAATCCTAAGACTAAAACCAGGAATGATTTAAAGATTGCTTCTACTCACTCCCCTTCAATGCCTAATAGCCTAGAAAAGCGTAAGCCTGAAGGTTATGATAGAGCATATGTTTGCAAAAGCATGAAGCTTTACCTTAAAGATTCCCCTAGAGCTAAGGAAGCGACCTCAAAGCTTTCAAGTGAGACATGAAGGTCCTTCGCTGGAATTGTCATGGATTTAGGAAGGCCGCATAAATTTAAAGATGTAAAAGATTAGTTTCTAAGCTTTCACCTGACTTTATCTATTTATTTGAAACTAAAATCTCTATAAATGATTCTTTCTTTCCTTTTAGTTCTTTAGGTTTTTTGAATTTTAGTAGTGTTGATGCAGTCAAATTAGGAGGGGGAACTTTAATAGTGTGGAAGCCTTTTGATGTTGATGTTTTGGAGGTTAACCCCCTGGTCTATCATATCCATGTTAATGGAAATAAAGGTGTTTCTAACTATTATATTTCTTTTGCTTATGCCCCCCAAGTTCTAACATGTGTAATGTTTTGTGGTCCTGGTTAATCCAAGAGTATTCTTCAGTTAATAAGCCATGGTTGATCATTGGAGATTTCAATCAAATTTTAGAACCCGGGGATAAATTACTATGCCAAGGAGATAGCACTAGGATGCACGATTTTCAATCTTGCCTGGACACATGTAATTTAATGAATGTTCCACATAAAGGACCTCCTTTCACTTGGACTAATAAGAGAAAACACAATGATTCTCTATTGGAAAAAATTGATCAAGCTTTCATTAGTCACCTATGGCTTTCATATTTCCCCTTCTCAATGGTGGAGGTTCTCCTTATTTCAATGTCGGATCATAGACCTATTCTTTTTGCAAGCCATTTGGAATCTAAAAAGAAGCCATTTAAAAATTTGAAGAGTTCTGGTTTCATTTTCTTGAATGTGATAGCATTATAAGGAATTCATGGTCAATGAATTCAGCTAGTTTTGCTGCTTTTAAATTATTTTGTAAGCTTAACAGGACTCCATCAGATCTCATATGCTGGAACAAGTCAAATATTGGGAACCTTTTCATCAGGATTCAAAATGCTAACAATAGCTTGAAATCTTTGTCTGAGAAATTCTCTATACATAGTCATCCTTTGAATGAGCAAAGATTGGAATTCTCATATATGAAACATCAATTGGAGTTCTTATATGACTATGAACATAGTTATTGGTCTCAGAGATAAAAAATGAAATGGATATGCAAAGGTGAACATAATACCAAATTTTTCACTCCACAATGTCTAGAAGAAAAGTTAAGAACACTATCAAAAGTATTAAAAGAAGTGATGACACATGCACAAATAATTTTGGATGAGATTTTGATATTGGCCAAAAATCACTTTTCTGAAGTTTGCTAGAGCTCTAATGAAATTCCTATCCTAGATCTTCTTGAAGCGCTAGATCAAGTTGTTATACCTATACGTTAGGATAAGCATTATGCAATGTTCTTAGAACCTTTCTCAATGGAGGAACTAAGAATTGAAGTTTTTTCATTACCTAAGAATAGTGCACCTAGACCATATGGCATTCATGCTCACTTTTATCAAAACTATTGGGAGCTTGTCAAACATGATCTCTTTGACATGTTAAAATCCTTTTAGAATAATGAGTTCATTCTAAAGGCATTCAACAAAACAAATATCATACTGATCCCAAAAGGTGATCAAGTTCAAACATTTAGATATCTAAGACCTATTAGCCTTTGTAATGTGATTTATAAAATTATATCTAAGGTCATATACCTGAGAATGAAGAAGGCCCTTGATACTTATATTGCTCCCTTTCAGTGTGCTTTCCTGAAAGGTCAAAATATCTATAATAATATTATGCTAGCAGTTGACCTAATGAATCAGATACACTCTGAGGAAGGAAAAAACTTATGGCTCTTAAAGTTGACTTTTCAAAAACATTTGACACCATATCCAAGAATTTTATTTATGCCACACTCAAGAAGATGAATTTTCCAGATAAGTAGATTTCCTTGGTCATGCAATACATTACTAGTATTAATTACCAAATTTACTTCAATGATCAAATCACAAATCATATCAATCTTTCTAATGGAGTAAGATAAGGAGATCCCCTATCCCTTTACATCTTTATAATTTTTGCCAATGTTCTATCATGTATCCTAAATCATTAAGAGTGTACGGGTGCTTTACAGGGAATCAAAATTAGTAAAGCCTCCCAACCTGTGTCTCACCTTCTTTATGCTAATGATTTGGTGTTATTCTTTGAAGGAATTTATCAAAATGTGCATACAATTAAAGCCTCACTTGATCTGTATAGTTTATGGTTGAGCCAACATATCAACAGAAACAAGTCCACTTTAATTTTTAGCCCCAATTTCTTAAGGGAACAGCGTCTTCAGTATGCACAATTTTTTTTGCATGAACTACTCAAGTAGACTTGATAAATATTTAGGCACTGGGTAGATCCAGGAAGAAATAAATTGCTTATTTATCTTCAGTTCATTAATGCAGTGGACAAAAGAACTTCATCACAAGCTTCACGGTTGACTCTTATCAAATCTATACTCTCTAAAGTCAATATTCATGTTCTTTCATGTATAAAAATTCCTCAATATGTTTGTGCTAAGATTGACTCTAGATGCATTAATTTTCTCTAGGGAACTCAATGTGACAAAAACAGAATCCACCTTATAAGGAGAGATTTTATTTTTAGACCGATAAGTAAAAGTGCTCTTGGCATCAAGCCAATTGGATCTGTTAACAATGCCTTACTAGCTAAGCAAATATAGAGGATACTTAATGCCAAAAATAGTACATTGCTGGGTAAAACTCTAAAGTTGAAGTAAATAGATGAAAATAAAGCTTCTCTGGTATGCACTCCTTATAACTCATCTTGGGTCTAGAAAGGAATTGATCAATACGCTCATATCCTTACTAATCATCTAGTTTGGAAAGTAGGGTATGGGTGTTCGATCCTATTAAACCACCCATTGTGGTGGCATATACAATCTTCAACCTTAACTTATTCTCCTTTGACTTCGATTGCAGACTTGATAATGCATTTTCCATCTTCTTGGCTTCCTTCAAGATGGAAGTCTAACCTCATCTTCAAGTTATACTTACTTGAGGATGCTTGAGCAATTCTGCATATTCCAATTTCTTTCACTAATAGGGAGGACCAACTGTGTTGAACCCTTAATGCTAATGGACAATATAAAGTCAGCATAGCTTATGAAGTATGCACTCAAGTCTTGAAGCTCCAGATGACCCCTTCTAGAAATTTTTGTGGTCTCTTTCTTTGCCCAAGAAGGAAATCCTTTTTATCTAGAAGCTATTTCATGAAGCAATTTCATCTTGTGATATTTTGCACAATCATCACATGAATGTTCAAGGCAACTATATATTCAGCTGTGAGACACCTGAGACTATGCTTCACCTTTTTGTGTATTGCCCAATAACTAAAGCTGTATGGTTTGGTGGTCTTTCAATTAGGTTGAATTCTGGAACTTTTGGTGAATTCAAAAGCTAGCTAAAGGACACTCTGTTGGCTCTTTTTGAAGATGATAATATGGATTTAATCAGTATGATAATTAAATCAATCAACTGTATCTGGAAGACAAGGAATAAAAATTTTCATAAGGGGGAAAATAGATCCTTTGCAAATCATTTATGATATCAAATTATCATTTTTATGCTCTAAAGCTACTTTTTCTAATTTATCAACAACTCATTGTTCAAATTCTAATCCCATATCTCATCTCAACCATAGAGATCTCTCAATATTATTCCATTGACTGGTTGGAGCATCATTCTTATCACATATCTTGCATCTTGTTTCAAGGCCATGCAATTTAGTCATTCCAATGGAGAAAATTGGGTGGTTTTTGTACTCTTGCTAATCTTGGATTATGGTCTACTGGTCTTTGGATCATTAATTATCCTTCCTTTAATGGAGCATCAGGAGATCAAATCAATATTTTTGTGTGAAGAAGAAATGGTTCCAAGACCTAGAAAGCTAGGTAATTTCGAAAAACCCGGTTCGTCAAGATATCCTTTATCTTCTTCATCAATTTAGTTCTTATAAAGTTGAAACATTTGATTCCATTACTAGTTCTCTTCTTATATCAATGCAATCATGTCCTTCACTGACTGCATCTTTATAATGTATCTCATTTGATATTTATAATGAAAATTTGATTTCTATTAAAAAAAATTGGTGAATATAACAATGAATATTTTATATTAAAATAATTCCTCTAACCAACCTATAATTATAAATAGAATTAAAGTGAAAAAATAACAACCAACTATTTTTATAGGTGTGTCCAGCACAATTAACTATTTTTTAGTGTAAAACTTTTGAGGCAAATTTATATATTAACAAAATTAATAAGGATGATACGTGGATTGTCAACTCAGCATATTTAGTCAACTAATGGTCAAACTTTACAGAGTTAACGGCAAGGATAAATTGCTCTATTTTTAAAACTTTTGTAACAAAATTATCCCTTGATAAAAACTTTTAGGGAAAAATTGTCCTTTAACCCTATTTAATATACTCCTTTGCAATAAAGCAACCAAACAAGTGTAATAAATATCAATATTTAACACACATATTAAAATCAAAATTAATCTAACACCTAGTCGCTATTAACCAAAAGTATTTGTTGACAAAAAATTTAATTAGAATATAAAACCCACAATAAAAATATTATAATTCATAAATAATTATAAACAACATGGTTTATTTAGTTTATATGAAACGACAATTAGATAGGTGGTTTCTTGCGCGAAATTTGAGATATTATCCCGTTTAGGTTGGGTTTATGTTTGGAAAAATCCTTTAAAATTAAAATGGTAAAAACATAAGGTGTATGTTATTAATATTAATAGGGTTTGATTTGTCCTTTTCAAAATTAAAAGGAAATGATATACTTGACCCTCTTATTTTGAAACTAAGAACTATGAGGAAGGCATGAATTCTAGTCAAGGATTCACAAGTTCAAATAATGCTTTCATAAATTCATATAAGATTTTCACAAGTTCTAAAAAAAATCTGACAATCTACAAATCAAAATTCTTATTTTCACAAGTTCATATAAGTTGTTAACATGTTCTTAAAGAAATTTCACAATTTGTGTGACGATTTGATAATTGGGAGAAAAATTGATCTTACATTCTTATTTCTGCATATACTATTATCTATATATTACAAGTTCTCTAACAGAATAAGTTACATAACAAAAGTTAGTTACATCATTTTAGTTACATCACTATGTAATATTTGACAACTTGCAAAACAAAATTTATCACAAGTTATGATAGAGAGTTCACAAGTTCATATTAGATTTTTACATGTTTATAAGTTCTATCAATAAAGGCTTCACAAATTCATATAAGGTTTCTACAAGTTCTCAAAAGAATTTCACAATTTATAAATCAAAATTCATAACAAGTTCTAATAAATTATTCACATGATTGGAAAAGGTTTTAAAAAATTTGGATAAAATATAGTTGATTTTAGTCTTTTGATGGGAATTAGGCAATTTAAGAACTTGGAAATAATATTTTTCAAGTTCAGTTTCCAAAATTAAATAAAATCAGCAGTAGCTATTAGTCTTGGTCTCATGCCTCATAACCTTCTTCAACTGTAGGGAGGTTATCTTCTCGGATAATTGATGGATTAAGGAACTTTGCAACAAAAGCCCACAATTTATACAAATTAATCCTCAAAATTAGCCAGAAATCCCAAATAAGCGATAACAACTTCAAGCCTAACAAAGCCACCTTTTTCATCATACGTCGTTTCCCATTGGATGTGAGTCTGGCAAATTTCTAAGTCATGAGAGACTCAGGGCCTGTTTGATACGCTGGAATTGATTTTGATGGAAATAGAAATGGATATGGATATGGAAATAGAAATAGATATGGAAATGGAAATGGATTTTAAAAGTGTGTTTGGTATACATGTGGAATTCTTATATAATTTTAATTAAATTTTTGCATCTTTGTTATCAGAAGTCTAAAATACCCTCATTATTAAAAAAATCCTATCATCCATAGATTCCACCGCCACCCCCACACCCCCTCTTGATGATTATCTCCCTGTAGCCACTGGTGACTGCAATAACTACATTGCATCACTTTCTCCTTTACCAAGTCCCTCTTTCAGTCTCTTACCTATCGACGGCAGCTTGCCCTCCCTCCCTCTCTTGGCCAAACAAGTTTGACAGCAACCCTTTCTCTCCTTTGGCTAATCATGTTTGACGACGCCCTCCCTCGGCCTTATTCTCTCACAGCCCCATCTCCACAAATCCATGCACGTCTACTCCTCTCCTACATTATGTGGTTGATGGCTCACCGTTGGTTGGTGTACTTATTCTTCTCTCTTTTTTCATGGCCATTTTTCTTTCTCGGAATTGTTGTTTTTGAGTAAGAATTTTGAATATGATTATTTTTGGAATTGGAATTGAGAAATATTCATGCCATGATTTATGCTTGGCCATGATTTCTACAGATCTAATAAAGGTTTGTAGTCACCATTTTCAGTAGCTGCAGAAGAAGCTCTGAGTCGAGGAGGATGAGTTAGAGGCATAGTTGAAGAGGGCGAGTCAGAGTCAAAGGCGACGATGAGCTCAGGTTCTGTAATAGAGACATTAGTAGAAGAGGAAGCCGAAGATCTATGAAAGAGGTTAAGTTGGAGTCGCCTTCACGATCATCGTCGCATCCTTGCTCACCACCGATCAATTGACTAAGAGGTTAAAGCGTCAATAAGTTTCATTATTGAGGATATTTTTGTTTGAAAATATGGCCTTCATGAAACCCATCTCATTTCCATGGGCCTGGGTATGGAATTCAATTCAACCTATTTTGATAGAATTCATTTCCATATGGAAGCCAATTCATGCAAACCAAACAGATATCTTACATGGATTTTAATTCCATTTCCATCACTTCAATTACAGCATACCAAACTGGCCCTAAGGTGGCAATGGGCGGTTGGGACGTGGTAGTACGAGGGGAGTAATAGGGAAGCAAAGACCTCGGAGTCAATGACTCGCTAGGGAGGAGTGAACTTACCAGACCATACGAGGTAGATAGAGATTTTGCCAATAAGGGGGGGCCTTTATGGTAATGATCGTGAGAGAGATCTAGCAATGGAGCTTGAACGGAGGAAAGAAGCTAAGAGGAACAGTTGGAAAACAAGAGAGGAGGAAGGAACATTTATGTCATTTCGTTTTGATTTTAAAAAAGAAAAATCATGTTGACACACCTACACAGTATTATGAATATTGGGAGCATCTATTTGTCTTTTAGTATTTTAAAGTTATTTTTTAAAGAATTTCTCTTTAATGGTTTATGAAGCAAACAAACATAGATAAATTATTTTTACCTTAAAAAAGTTTATCAATATGAGTAAAGAGTTGTTTTATAAAATATAATGTCGTCAATTCAAATCTTACTATCAAGGTGAAAACTTTATTGATAGAAAATTTATAAGTCTGCCTATCAGCATTTTTTAAGTCTGAAAACATGTCTTATCTCTGGTGAACCTTTGGGCCCTAACTTGCATAAACTGTTGTGTATCAAGAATTTATGTTTTAAGATGTGCATTTTCATTTTATGGAAAATGATTAGTGACATTCAGAAAATTTAAAATAGCAGGCACACTTAGACTTTTAGATGGGCCCCCTCTCACCATTTTTATTAGTGGCTGCCCTCTCAACATTTGTGTCTATTTTGAGACTCTAACTCAAAATCCAAAGGAATTTAATAATACCTTACACTATTAGACCCAATTTTATGCTAGTGATTTGGATTGATTTCAATAAAACATGTTATATGTGATTTTTTATTTTTATTTTTTGTTAAATTGTTAAGCAACCGTTGAACATTAAAAGTGAACACATCTCTCAATGGGGATTCGAACATTTATTCATAATTTGTAAGGGACTAGCCCTTTCTACTAGACCAAATGCCCATTGGTGTGTCAAAAGTGATTTATAGTACAATACTTTAATAGATTTCGCTTGATTTATTATATTTCCCATTTCATTTAGTTTAGTTTGAATTAAGGTTTATGAAATTTTTGAAAATGAGTCTTTATATCACGTTACAGAAAACATCATTTTAGAAAAATATGTTGTATAAGGACTTTACTATAACTAACTAGTAATTGGCCAAGTTTCAAAATAATAGATCGTCTAAGGACTTTACTAGGACTAACTAATAATAGTCCAAGTTTCAAAAAAATACACCGTCTAGAGACTTTACCAAAATTATAGTCGGAAGCTAACTTAAAAACCAAGCACTCCCTAATCTTAAGTGTGGTTCTTTTTTAAGCTATACACACATTTTCACAAATAAATTACTCAAGGTTAATTATTGTACATATTTTTTCACAAAAATTATGATGATAATTATGATATAGAACATACCAATTAAAATGGAATGGATTCAAAACAATATTATTTATCCCCTTTTTACCCAATTAGATAATATTTAATTACTTGAAAAGTCCCATCCCAGCTAATGATGACGCTATAGGTTCAATCCGATTAATTATTACCAAATTAGCGTTTACAATTTGTGAGGGTCATCTTAGTTATATATGAAATTCTTGATTAATAATAAGATAAATAAATTATTTGGTTTGGAGAACTCCATAGATTTGTGGAATTGGTTACTTAAATAGGAATATGGGCCCTCAAACTTCGCTAACCAGACATCACGCCCATTGCTACGAGAACAGCCCACAAAGTACAAACCCAAAAAACAAGTTTATTTCTTGGTTGCAAATAGACCCAAGATCACTGGGCCTGGAATGTGCCCTTTGAAGTACGCCGTTATATCATTTATCCCAAAACCAAAAGTTCAAATCATTTCAGGATCCCAAGAAAACAAAAAACACCATTTTCTCACTTTCTAAAGTTGGTAAAACGGCCCAACCCTAGAACCCATGGGTTGGGACAGGGTCAGGGTTGAGATTTTCTCAACCCGCGAAGGCGCGGGCTGCCTAGCCAGCGGGTTGGTGCGGGCTAGCCCACACACACATATATATATTAAAAAATATTTATATCATAAACCCTATAAATTTTATATTTCCACCTTAATATCTCATAACGTTAAACAGAAAAAACTCTCAATCTCCCTCTTCTTTAATACTATATTATTATATATTGATTACTTGAATATGATTTAATATTTTATTTGTAAATTTTGATAAAGTTAATAACTTTATTTCTTTATCTGTGAATTATTTTTTAAATATTTATAAGTAGAATAATTAATATTAAGAAAACAATTTAATAACTAATATATATAAAGTTTGGACTTTTAATCATATTTAAAAGAAGTTTTTTTTTAATAAATCTTTTCTTTGAAAAAAAGCTTCTTCTTTTTTTTTTGAAAAAATGTGGGCCAACCCAAGGGCTAGCTCGTGAACCT
>JBAGKO010000010.1:31273238-31290995 GCA_037177275.1 Acacia concinna
GAAGTTAGCATTTATAGCATTTAATACTTATGAAGAAAAACTCACTATATACCTATGTAACTCTTAGAAATGAATAAGAATTCTCTAATTCTCCAAATTTTACAAGAAGCATTAAGCATAGAGTGGATCAACATAATTTCATCATTAATCACAAATATAAAAGGGAAATGAGTACTCAATCCATAAAAGGGTTTAAAATAATCCTAGAATCAATTTCTTAAGCTCCAAAATGATCCAAGGAATCCACAATGTCACTAATTTTGGGCACTTATAAAGCCCTAAAATAAGTGCTGTCACAAAACACAACTTCATTTATTGTCATTGGCCGCATCCAAGACAACCTTTGACTACTACAAAAATTTTTTTTCTCAATCTCTAGCTATAGCCAAGAGCTTTTTGATGTATCTTTGGATGTAGCCAAGAACCAAGAATTTTCTGTCCGTTTTCTGGTTGAAGCCAAAAAATGTGTTGGCTGAGTTAAAGATTCCTCTTCATCTTTTCTTCTCTCACTATGATGTGTTGACATTCTATACTCCTTTCCAAATTTTTATGCATTTATTTTGACTTTGAATGTCTTCATATATATGTAGCCCAAATGACATGCTTCAATAACCTAATAAAACAAGAGGATCTATAAAAGCCAAAAGTCAATGAAATAGAGAAAAATATTCATTATCAACCCAACAAATCCATAGTTTTAGCCAAACACATTTTCCTAGTATTTCTATCACCAAATATGTATGAACTCACTGACATGTGCAAGAAACTATAGGCAAATGTGTTGCACTATCATGGATTTTCATAGAGTTAACGGTGATGCATGACTACGGTCAAAACCTACCTAGGCAAGACGAAGGGAAAAATCAGGATAATGTGGAATGAGCAATATGAAATGGAGAAGAGAAATCATATATCCCTTGCAATAAGGAGAGCAAAGCCTGTGAAGGAACATGGCCTAGTGATGAAGAGTTTAGTCATCTCACTCTTATCAAAATTACTAAGATAATACTATAATATAGTAGTTAACCTAGGTCATGCTTCTTAAGGAACCTAATTAATGTTAAGAACCCTAGCAAATCTAATGAGCCACAATTTAAGAAAGTAATTGCAGCAGGGAAAGTGAAATTGCTTAGTCTAGTAACTACATTAAAGTCCTAAACTAATTTTTGTAAATTTTTTGGTTTATTTAGATGAGATGATGATAAGTGAAGTAAATGACAATATGATATGAAATGAACATGAATTCTCTCTAGAAGTTCTACTTGGCCTTCATTTTCCGGTAGATTATGGAGTTCAATGCAACCAACCACTCATCAATTATTCCTTATAGTCACTCAACTAGAACAACATATATGAAATAGATTGGTAAGCAACTCAGTAGCAAGAAAATCATAGTGTAGCACATCTGAATTCTCTAAGGTAATAGCTACTACTCATTACCATGAAATAATTCAAAGTGATCATATGGACGAACTCAACTTGAATAAGCTAATATGATCACATTACTCAATAACAGAGAATACAATCCCTCAATCGAGTTCATGCAAACCAATCACTACTCTATGAAATCCAAATCAAATTAAGGAGTTCACCAAATCCGTCATACAAATGCACAACTTGCACACTTACAAATCAAGAATTGGAAGAACAACTGAATGTAGAACTCTCTCTTTAAGTGCATGGGCTCAGGCAGGCTTCGCTCTAGGAAAAATTGCAAAGATCAACTACTCATCGTGCAAACCGTCATGCTCCAACTCTCTTCTCCAGCCAAACAGTTCATCGGAAGTCTAGGGATTCTGAAATCGAAGTTCAGCTCTATTGGTCAAAGAGGAAGAGAAGGAGAAGACTAGTGATTGAATTCGCGATGCCAACCTTCACTGAGAGGAAGAATGAATCGAAATGGAATAATCGAAGGAATAGAATCAATGAATGAGTATGGACCAAGCTCGTGATAGTGATGATTGAATGAAGGGTGAACTCCTCCTCTCAAATCTCCGTCTTTGTATTCAACCAAAACGGGTCAAATATTGTCAATGGGTCTTGGATCTGGGTTCTGGATCTTGGGGCTTCATTTTGTTAGGTCCAACATGTAGCTTTTCTGAATTTTTCTTCATCTTTTAATTCATATGAAATGCCACAAATACTTGCAAATAAAGTCTTCACATAAAATAATCAAATAATGCAATATTTATGACATTTTTACATCAATTTCCTAAAATTCCCCTAATGCACATATTATCACAATTTAAGCTCTAAATGAATATTAACCATAGAAATTATCCCATTTTCACATAAAAATTGCTACAATTAATCATGTAAATATGTGACTTATCAATGCTACTATGTAAAATTAAAGTATGCCTTATGATCTTTTATCAGAAAAATTTTATTTGCTTCTCTGGTAATATTTAAGGTAACAGTGATTCCAACGGCCACCTTAAAGGTACCATAAAGCTAAAGTAAGGCGTTACATAGTCTATAACCTCAAGGTTTGGCTAAACCTTGGCAACCCAGCAAGGTTACTCTAAAACCTTCTTGTGAATTTTGAAACCTTTCTAGTAGGCTAATATCAGAGAATCCTCGAGGTTAGACATTGACCTTGAAACCTCAAGGTTATTTCAAAATTTCAATGTTTCAGAAAACAGAGTGTTGTAGCGTAAATTCCTTAATCATTCAGGCTACTGTTTTATTGATACACACTTGTTTCTAACCTTTACAAATGACCTCTATTATGTATTAGAACATAGTGCAAAACTCTCAAAGGACACACGAGCTTAAATCATCAAAGCATGCCACTTGTGTCAGAGGAATTTAATGCTTCACCAAATTTGGCAAGATTTTAACCTACCAACCTTCTCTTGATTCAATGGCTATATTTATTACTCAGAGAAGAAATTCATAATGTCTCTCAACAGAAACAATCTAAAGGAATGATGAGAACTCAACGGCAACAAATTGACTCTCAATGGCTATCACATTCCTTGGACAATATAAATGCTCTAACATTTATGACGGCAACAACTAATGATAAAAAGCAAAAATCTACTAAGAGTGTTGCATTCATTTTAGTCATCAATTCTTTACTGTTCTTCAGTGTTTATTATTTAACTCTTATAAGAGAGTATTTATTACATTCTTAAATTCGTTGTGTGATACTCAAAGTAGAGGGACTTTGAGTAGGGACTTGGTTGCACCTTGTAAGGGGGAATGTACTCTTAAGTGTTAATCGAGTCTGTACTGTGGCGCCAAGAGCCCATTGAAATCTTGGAGGATAGTGGAATTCAATGGATACTGAGAATTGGACGTAGGTCGTGAGTTTTGACCAAACCAATATACTCCTTGTATTTGAGCTTTCATAGAAAATTTGAAAACACCCAATTCACCTCGTCTTGGGTGATTCACTTGCCTCAACAGTATTGAGCTTGGCATGTTTATCCATAGGAGTAGAGATATGTTTGCAATCTAAATATCTAGTTTTAGTAAGAAGGTCTAAAGCAAACTTTTGTTGACAAAGAGAAATGCCATTCTTACTACGAGCTATTTCAAGACCTAAGAAATACTTAGCAGAACCAAGATTCTTAAGCTTGAGATAAACATCCAAATTGTGCTTCACAAAGTCAATCTCACTCATATGATTTCCAATGAGCAAAATGTCATCAATATAAACTAAAAGGGAAGTGAAGTTCCAATAGCCTTTATGAAGAGAGAATAATAAGCTTTTGATTCAATATATCCATAAGAAAGTAAAGTAGAAGAAAGCTTTTCAAACCACTGTTGACTAACTTGCTTAAGACCATAGAGTGATTTATGAAGCTTACACACAAAAGAAGAATTAGGAGAAGAAAAGCAACTAGCAAAACCATATACACATCTTCATGAAGACCACCATGAAGGAAAGCATTATTAACATCTAAAACTGAACTTGCCAATGATTTGTAGAAGCTAAAGCAAATAAAAGCTTGCAGTAGTCATTTTTTGCTACAGGGGAAAATGTCTCGAAAAAAATCAACTCCCTCAATTTGAGTAAAAACTTTCAAAATCCAAGTTCTATTTTGTTCCAAAGCCTTTATTTCATAATGCATAGTATCACACCAACATTTTAATTTAGAAGCTTGTCTATAAGTATTAGGAATATCATCACAAGAAATATTGAGACAAAATTTTTGATAAGAGGGTTAAAGAGATGAAGTAGAAAGGTAAGAAAAAAAAAGAATACCTATCACTAGAAGAGAAAGGGGCAGCTGAGGTAGTGAAGGCCAAGCAATAATAGTCCTACAAATAAGTTGGTGGCTTATGTGGCCGTGAAGAAATTTTGGTAGAAGGAAAAGGTGCAGGGGAAAATGAGATAGAGTGGAGGAAGGAGGAATGGTAGTAGAAGGGAAAATAGAAGACTAAAAAATGGTAGGAGACTCATAAATAGGGAAATGAGAATCAATAGAAGAAGAGATAACGTGAGAAGGAGGAGAAGAAAAATCAAGAGATGGAATATCAACAGGAAGAGGTAATGCGGAATCATTATCAAGTTGTGAAGTATGTTGATGGAAAGGAAAATAAGACACATAAAACACCATATCCTAAGAGACAAGAATGTTATCATTGAGAAGATTAAGAACCACACAACCCTTGGTAGTGGTAGAAAAACCCAAGAAAACACACTTAGAGGCACTAGAATCAAATATAATTTGGATCTATGAGCAGAAATAGTGGATGCATAACATAAATAACCAAAAACCCTTAAGTCAGAATAGGATGGAGTCTATTGAAATAATAAGGTAAAAGTTGTAGAATGCTGAATGAGAGGGGAAGGCAAATGGTTAATAAGAAAAACATAATGGCAAAGAGCAAAACACCAATATAATTTTGGAAGTTTAGCTTGAAACAAAAAGATAAGATTTGATTAGATTAGGGTTAGTCTATTCTTGCTTATATAAAGGCCTCCTTGTAATCTCTTATTCTTAAGGATCTATAATAATTATAGTATTTCACTTGTGCTTCAATGCGATCCTTCATTTAGAATATTATTTTCTCTCTCTCTCTCTCTATTCATTTAATAGTTTTCACTTCATCATGTCTAGTTTATTTTTAAATGTTTTAAATTGTTCGATATATTCTTCTTGATTTATTGGTCAAAAACCAATATGTTCATCTTATGAACAATGCAAGATAATTAATAAATTTAATTTTCGTTGTCATCATCATCATCATCATTATTTAGAGCATTGAAATTTTGTTTTTAATGCAGAGTGGAACGAACAAGAGAGTCCTCATGTCACAACAAGATTTTCAACTTGAGAATTCTGAAGCGCATATTACTAATAATTATTTCGAATTATCCAATATAAATAGACTGAATTGTTCTTATGCAGGAATATATCCTAATATTCTTCGCAAAGATGAAGATGACTATTCTGTGGATAATGCCTTTATGGATATGTTTAAAGATGCGTAACTCATTCAAAAAATAAGATCTCAAGAAAATTCTCAGAAAGAGCATCAAGATTCTCGTGATACCCAACAGGTAATTAATTATACTTATTAAGCTTTGATTTTTAATTTAAACATATCCAAGAAGTATATATGAAATTCTTTATTACTTATATGGTTGTTTATTACTTCATAATAAGTGTACTAGTAGAGAACCAAAGAAGGATCAAACTAAAGAGGACCAAGATTGGCAACCCGTAAGGTAATTAGCCTAATTAATCTCTTGAATATCTCAATCTACTCTTGTCATACAACATATTGAATTTAAATATAATGCAAAACATATATCTTAATTATATATCTATCTGCATAAATACATATATATTATTAAATGATTGAATATATATTTTTACGTTGCAGTTGAATATGTCATCATCAATGGTTGAAACAGGATCATATATATATAAATTCCTAACAACAGAGTAAAAAAAAGAGCCACCAAAGAGCTATATTTCATGAAGTGACTCATGTTAGCGTAGTTGCTGAAATCAGAGAGATTAATTCGAGTCATGTCTACTAACACTGCCCTTAAGATCTATTCCGTCACTATCGTCTGACTGGAAATGACACTCCCCAGGATAAAGCTGATCCTTCTTGTGACACAGGGCGAGCAGAACAAAGAAAAAGAAATAGCAGAAAAAAGCAAGAAGGCAACAACAGAACAGAAGCAGAGAGGAAGTATGCAGAGGAAGAGAGGAGAGCTCGAGAGTTTTGAGCAAGGACACTTGAACCTCTTGCAAGCATTGACTTTTATAGGCAATGAGGACTGCATTCATTGGGCACAATCTTAAAAAACATTAAGGAACCGATTACAAATGTTACTGATTTGCAGCATACGTTTTGAATGTTGGGGAGTAACAGAAGGTTCGATTATGAACATTGGAGACAAAGGATCAAAAATGAAACCATAGGTCTGATTGCACTTGTAACCGAAATCTTATGTACTCAAGTTCAAACACCTCTAAAAATTGGTTTTTTTGGTAAGCCTTAGCCATAAAATAAATTTTACAATTTTCCAAAAAATATTTTGATAAAAAGTACCTAGTCCATATTTAACTTGCGCGTAGGGGGAATTGACGGATTTTAATTGCACTTGCTCATTGGAAGCCCATCGTTGTACGCATAAGCCCACTCTCCTCTTAGGCCCCTTTTCAAGCACAATATCACAAAGTATCTTATATACCATTGAACTTCCTCTTTCTCAAGCAATGTGGGACTTTTTGTTCTCTTTGACACACACATATGTTCCAACAACTCAACCAACAGATCCACTGCCATTTCGTCCAAGGTATATAATATGTGTGTGATACCCCAAAACATAAATCCTTAAATATTTGATGGAAAAACATGAATTAGGATTTCATGTTTAATATGTTTTTTGTTTCAGAGTTTTTTATGTGGGCCCACCCAACTCAGAGATCTTCGGTCTATGAATTGGCAAAGAAAATTTGAACTGCAAAAAGCTGGAGGCAGGCTTCAATTCCACAATGATCAAATAGTCTGTTTCTTAATACAGTGTAGCATCCAAATTGTAGCTTGTTTTTATTTTCAATTGTGACCAATAAATGTTGGGTCCATTTTGTTTCTCTCAATCACTAAAGTCTCAATGCTATTTATAATACTTCTATGAAATATTTCCAATTGAAAATCGTGTTTTAGCGCTTCTGTGTGAAAGTATTGTTTTAGCGCTTATGGCCTTTAATAATTATCGGAAGGAGAAATTTAGGGAGCTTAATGAGCGGATTTTAATTATCCAAGTCTTCTGTTTGTATGAGTAAATGGCTGGAGGATATGATGCATTCTATATAAAGATAAATGCAAGTAAAGGCCATCTATTGATATTAAAGAATACTATACTAAGTACACACAATTTAGAGCCTTTACAATTCTATAAAATAACAGTTACAATTGCACACAAACACACACATATGCATATAAATATGCATCTATCCTTCCCACGCTCAAAAATTGTAAAATCAAAATCCGTTCATTCAATTTCGTAAATTTCTCCTTCAAAGACTCATCGTCCCTGGATTTTCATTCTCCAATTCAGCGGTATTTTTTTTTTTTAGAGTGTGGGAAGGATAGATGCATATTTATATGTCCAATTCAGCGGTCTTACTCATTCCTCAACTAGCCAATAATATCATATGATCAAAACAAAAAATACAATAAGCTAATATTTTGAAAACTTAGGTGTGATGATAAATAAGCAATTGGTTGCAGTGGTAAGCGGCCTCACATCTATAAAGAAAAAAAACACAAGATTGAATTCTATGAATCACCAATATTGGGAGAGATGAAAATTGTGTGAACTATATATAAGCTTTTTGAAAGGGATGATACCTTTTAGAATTTTAAATATTAAGGGTAACCTCGAGACTAATGACTACCTCACTTTAAGACATAAATTTAATTACAGAATACAATACTTGAGATGATATTTTAGAAATATATAATCATCTAGAATATATTAATTCTTTTTGTATCTTCCTATCACCTAGAAAGAACAAAAGACACATCTTGTTCTTTTCGTGCGTTTCGAGGTGTGAAGTTTTGATGTGTGAAGTGGGAGAAAGGGAATTTCATAGTTGAGGTTTTGAATAAGATTTTTCCATTCTTATTACTTTTTTATATAATAAAAATATTTATCCTATTTTATAAACATATATTTTAATTTAAACCAATGTTTTAAATGCTAGACCAGAAGAACTGATAAGTTAAACTATCCGGTTGAACCATTAACATTATTATTAAATAAATATAAGCATTAATACCATCTCCTATATTACATATAAGAGAATTTTTCTTTATTGGAAAAAATGCCAGAGCAACTTCTTAAATGATTTATGCATATTTACCCACTACTCTATCAATATATAAAAAAATGGAAAAAAAAATATAATAATAGATGCATAAGAAATAAAGTGTTGAATAAATTAAAAAATCAACTCATAAAATAGGCACACTATATTACTTATTAACAAGCATAAAATATAAATATAAAATAAAATTCATAATTATAAATTTAAAATTTTATAATAAATATTTTCTTTCAAAATATCACAACAATATTATGATATAAATACTTTTTATTGCCTTTATATTATATTAAATCTTTTAAAATAGATAGTAGGCTTGGGGTGTAGCTACCCAAATAGCTTGAACATGTAGGCTAGTCCATTTCAGCTTGTTTGAATGGAGGGTTGGGTTTATATTTTAATTTTTAAGGTTTAAAAGGAATTTGGGTTTAAAAGTACTAACCCTTCAAGGCTAAAAAATAAAATGGCTAGCCCATTAGAGCCAAGGGTGGGCCTTTTTAAGCCCATCTAATTTTTCTAATTAAATAAAAAGTATTCATTCTTCTCATACTAATTTTTTTGCTTAGAATAAACAATTAAATGCTCTATTGTACACATACTTGTGCCCTAATCAAATTTTTAAGGTTTAGGTTTGAGATTAATTTGTTTAGTTCTAGCCACTTTAAGTATATATATTTAATGATATTATACATATGTTTTACTTGGATTCATGCATCCACTGAACATAAAATCAACTTTTGAAAGCAAAAAGGGAAAAATATTTTTTCTTAAAACAATATTTCTATCTTTTATTTCTTTTAAACTTTCTCAAATTAAATTGGATAGGATTAATTAAAAAAAATTTAACTGTCATATGCAAATTATACAAACACACACACATATATAACTAAGAGATTTTCTTGGCCTTTCAATTATTAAAATTTTTTAAAGGATTATAAAAATGAGGTAAATTATTTAATTTTGGTTATGTTTTAGTAGAGGCAAGTTTGACACTTTATCTTTTTTAGAAATATATATGATTTTAGATATAACTTTTAAGAATATTTTTAAATATTTTTATATTTTTAAAAAAATTATAAAATTTGAAAATTTAATAAATTTATTTGAAATTTAACGGGCTAAGCTCTAAGTGTCTAAGGGTCAATAATATGATGGTTTTATGCTAAGCAGGCTTTTTAAGTATTGGCCTTTCAACAGCTAGCTCTTTAGGACCCGGCTAGCCTGTTTTGACAGTTCTACTGTGGGGTTAGATATAAGTTAAACCCTTTTTGACAAAAGAAAAAAAAATTTAACCCCATAATTTATTTGATTTTCTCCTAACAAAACTAATGAAGGAACTATATAATTTTTGGCCTAGTAACCAAGGAAATATTTTGATACATAAAAAACAGATTTTGACACACAACACACGCATATATTGCACAAACATTTCCCCAAATTTAACGGGCTATTTCAAGATCTTTTCAGAGATTTTGGTTTAAAAACTTTTAAAAGGTATTATTAATTAATTATTATTTTATCCTTTTTCATTTTTTTCACCATAATTATTTTAACCCCTTTCTGTTGAGGCAAGGATTACATCCAAAGAGGGGGTGAATTGGATGCTATAAAAATTTTCCCAATGGCTCAAAAACACATACACGTATACTAGTTAGGTCAAAACTCATGATCTACGTCTAGTTTTTAGTATTCACTGAGTTCTATTATCCTCCAAGATTTCAACGGGCTCTTAGCGCCACAATATATACTTGAATGACACTTTAAAAGATCACTTCCCCTTACAATGTGCAATCCAAGTTCCCACTCAAAGTCCCTCTACTTTGAGTAACTCAATGAATTTTAGAAATTAATAAATACTTTCTCAAAATAGTTGAATGATAAACACTGAAGAATAATAACAAATTTATGACAATAATGAATGCAACACTCTTAATAAATTATTTCTTTGATCATTAGTTGTTGCCATCATAAATGTTCGAACATTTATATTGTCCGAGGAAGTGATGACCGTTAAGATTCAGTTTGTTGCCGTTAGGTTCTCATAATTCCTCTAGGTTATTTATGTTGAGAGACTCTATAGAATTCCTCTTTGAGTAATAAATATAGCTGTTGAAGCAAGAGAAGGTTGGTAGGTTGAAAATTTGTCAAATTTGGTTGAGCATTAAATGCCTCTGACACATCTTGCTTTATGAAGTTTTTGAGCTTGTGTGATATAACAACCTATTCTAATGTATATAGGAAGTCTTTTGTGAAGGCTAGAAACAAGTGGGTATCAATAAAATAGTAGCTAGATTGATTAAGGAATTTACACTACGATACTTTGTGTTTTGAAAAACAAGATTTTTGAAATAACCTTAATGAATGCAATACTCTTAATAAATTATTTCTTTAATCATTAATTGTTGCCTTCATAAATGTTCGAGCATTTATATTGTCTGAGAAAGTGATGATCGTTAAGATTTAGTTTGTTGCCATTAGGTTCTCATCACTCCTCTAGGTTGTTTATGTTGAGAGACTTAATGAAATGTTTCTCTGAGTAATAAATATAGCTGTTGAAGCAAGAGAAGGTTGGTAGGTTGAAAGTTTTCCAAATTCAGTTGAGCTTTAAATGTCTCGACACATCTTGCTTTATGAAGATTTTGAGCTTGTGTGATATAACAACCTATTCTAATGTATATAGGAAGTCATTTGTGAAGGCTAGAAACAAGTGGGTATCAATAAAATAGTGGCTAGAATGACTAAGGAATTTACACTACGATGCTCTATTTTTTGAAAAACAATATTTTTGAAATAACCTCGAGGTTTCATGGTTTCCTCGAGGTAGCCTTTAGAAATTCTAAAGGAGCCAATAATCTCGATGTGTTAATCAATAATTAACACATGGTTTTTAGAAATAGTATATCCTGGAGGATTTCACAAACAAATATTACCTTGAGGTTTGGATTTAACCTTGAGGTTTAAGCATACTAGATCGCAACCTTAAGGATTGATTCTTAACTCAATGTTTGTATCTTGAAATTGTAGTTCATAGTATTCTTGAACCTTTGAGGTTTAAAACAAACCTTGAGGTATCGGGTTTTCCCAATAAGTAAATCAAGCCATGAGAAAATAGATTAAGTTTGATAAACTCACCAACCTCGAGGTCAATGTTTAACCTCAAGGGTTTTCTAATTTTATCCCAATAGCAAGGTTTCAAAATGCAAAGGAAGGTTTCAGAGAAACATTGCTAGGTTACTAAGGTTTGGTCAAACCTCGAGGTTATGGACCACCCTTGAGGTTTGTCCCATTTCCTTAAGACAGCAAGGTTTCACCTAAACTTGCTCCAATAGCAATGTTTGGTGGAAACCTTGCTGTTGTTGGAAGGGCCCGAAACCTTGAGGTTTTCACCTATCCTTGAGGTTTGGGTTTAGCCTTGCCAAAGCAAAGTTTTGGCCAAACCTTGCTGCCACAACAAGGTTTTGCACAAACCTTAGAGTATTAGCAAGGACCCTGAAACCTCAAGTTTTTCACCCAACTTGTGATATCCTAATTTTTATACTTAGGATTAAACTATAATTAAGGAAAATTATTTGTAATTAGTGAATTTATTTGGTAATTGTTAGAAAAAAGAAATATTATTTTTAAATAGGTATGATTTATAGTTGTAAAGGAATTGATGGTATAAAAATGTGGAAATAATAATAATAATAACAACAATAATTTAAGGAATTAGAAAATATGTATATATATATGCATTAATAAATAATAACACATAACAAAATCAAAAGGAAAGAAATGGAGAGAGAATTGATTCCTAAAAAGGAAAAAGACACAAACACACACACATTTATAAATAAAAAATAAAAGCTGAAAAAAATGTAATGGTAAAAATAAAAATAAAGGGCCCATGGTCCATTTACATGGATGTGGGGGTATTAAATCAAATATTCCCCATTTCTTTAGCCATTTTGCTGCTGCGAGGCTCCAGAGGCCTGAACTTCTTTTTCTTTTGTCGGCGATGTTCATAAGTCAAAGGGTTTCACTTTTGAGATCATTTGGTAACTAAAATCTCCTCTTCTCAACAAACTCTCTTCATAAAAGTTGTTCTATGCATTATTATCTTCCCAATGATAGTAATTCTGTTCTGATTAGAGGAAATTTTTAGAGTTAGGGTTTTGAGAAGTTTTGAGTTTTGTCATTATAAGACTATATAATATAAATATAGAGGGATATTAGTAGATAGTTTTAATCGGTTTAGATTTTTGATTTGATTGTTTTGTGATTTTATAATTTTTTTAGAGAAATCACACCTAAAAATGATTATTTTGTACTTGTGTGACTTACTAAATTTTGTATTAAGCAATTTATTTGGGCTATTGGAGGTATTATTAAAGTTTTAATTGGTTTATATTGTAAGAAAAATTTGAGATTATAAAATAGCAATTTTATGTTGAAAATCTAAATTTTAAATTGGGGATTTTGTACAATTATAGGTAATTGATGTTAACTTATGATTCAAATGAGTTAATTGAGTTGAGAAAAGTATTGGATTAAGCTTAAAACAAATAATTGGGGTTTAGAGTTTGAAATTGTAATTTTTTTGGGTAATTAATTCAAAGCTTTAAAATTATATAATTATGTTAATTATTTGATTTATATATTAAATTTGTATCTACATTATTGTGTAGATTGATTTATGACCGGATTGTGGTTGCTATCTTTATTTGTCAAAAGTTGTAAGATTAAACTCAAAGTTGAGATAACTGGGATTAATTTATTTTATATGTTTGTTATGGACTGTAATGTGTTTTCTAACCTTTAATCTCTTTAGTAATACTTATATTTGTTTTGTAAAATTAAGTGTACGTTTGAACATTAACTACTTCAATTAAGTAGTGTACTTTCTAACCGTATGTATGATTTGTGATTATAACTGAGATTAGTAATATTGTGATGATTATGATGTATATGGAATGTTACTATTGTGAAATCCTTCTGAATATTATATTTGTGCATATTGTGTTCTGTTATGGGATTTGTGGGGTCGTGTGGAAGAGATATGGTGAGATAATGTGCCCATCGGCTCTCTCATTCTTAGCTCAGATTTGAGTTGAGTGTTTTGGGTGGATACCTTCCTGTTACGATGTATTGGTGGTGACATGGGAGGGGACAGTTTTTTTGAACCGACTAGCTAACCTTTGGCCGTGTATACTAGCACTGATAGGCTGTACCATGTCTAGAAGATATAAGGAGGAGCAAGATGGATGAGTGGGGATGGTTTACTTATGGAATGTATCAGGTCCTATTTTATTGTTGAGAATATTGTTATGATTATTGATAAACCTGCTTCTTTGACTTGCAATCCATTCATGCATATTTTGTAAATTGATTTTGGTTATTAGGACTTCGTATCTCACCTCGTTATTATTATTGGTATTTTTTTAGGCGAGAACTCTCATTCGAATAGAGGTCAAGGGAATCAGGTGGAGGCATAGGTGTCAATAGCCTTGTATGCCTCTTGATTTTTTTTTGGGATTGTACTGTTCATATATTGCCGTCATAGGGTCATCATATTTTAAGATGTATTGATATTATTTTGGATAATTGTATTGATAACTATAAACATCTAATTAAGCCTAAGGCCTTATTCATGCATATTTTGATATTTTAGTGGAACCACAATATTTTATGTGTTAGAAACTATTTTGGACCCTTTGTCATGGGGTTCTGTGTTATGTATGTGGACTAGTAGGCTACCCCTTTTCTGATTGTGCCCTTTATCTTATGTATGAGATATTGCAGTGGGTTTGTGGGCGTGTTTTGTGCCCTGGACCTCAATGTGCTGATATTTTGATTAATCAAAAGGTTTTTGAAAATGATAGACAAATCCTTTTTATAACCATGATAGACCCTTTAAATTCGGTTTTACTCTTTTCTATCATGGTTAGTCTTATAGGTGGGTTTAATTCTTTTAACTATGATAGTGTTGGAAATGTGGTTTGTTAACTTTTCTATCATAGTTAACTTTTATAAGAATCCAGTTGGAAGGTTTAATACATACTAATTAGACTGAATGTTTTGTTTAGTATAATGGGTTTTTTCAAATGAAATTAGAGCCACGTAGGCTCAGGATAGGGAACAGACTATAGCAGCAGTAGTAGCCGCAGCTATGGAACAAGTTAGGCAGATCATGGAAGCTAAGGCAAGAGAGACTTTACGGCCTGATCCACCACGCCCCCAGCCAGAAGCATAAATGCCTGTAGGATTAGTAGACGACCCTATGGCTACCCAGAGGTGGGTAAAAAAGTTTTGTAAGCACAATTCCCTTATCTTCGAGGGAGTTTCTAACTCACAAATAGCGGAGGATTGGGTCGCTCGGCTAGAGAAAATTTTTAAGTTAATGGGTTGTCTGACTGAGTGAAGGGCTTAGCTAGCAACCTATAAGCTAAAGAAGGAGGCCGATTAGTAGTGGAGAAACACCAAGGTGGTATTGCAGGCCCAGAACACCCCAGTTACTTGGGATATGTTCTTAGAGTGGTTTTATCAGAAGTATTTTACCCAGTCTGTGAGGGATGAGAAGGAAGTCAAATTTCTGACATTGAAGCAAACGGAGGATAAAACCTTCGACAATTATCTTGCTAGGTATGTCACATTATCTCAGTATTCCTCATATCTGCAGTATCAAAATGATGAGTGGTGGTTTACTGGGAAGATAGTTAAAGCGATTAAGACGGCCCTAAGAGAAAGAGTAGCTCCACGACAGCTGGAGAGATTCAATAAGCCGTAGAGGTCAGACGCATTACTGATAGTAGCCTTAACCACTGGCTGATTGTGAAAGCAACCCTAAGAGTAGACGTTGGGTCCAGCCAGTCAATACAGACGATTCAGCCTGTTCAGACAACAACTGTAAAGACATCTACAAGAACCACGAGTAATGATAAGAAGAGGAAGAAAAGTGGTTTCAGCAAAAAGGAGAAGTAGGAGGAAGGTCAGACAGCAAGGGATTTGCGGGGGGATGGTTATTGCCGAGTGATATGTAATGAATGTCTGGTAATTTATGGCATATGAAATTATTTTCTAATTTTGACTTTGATTGAAACTCTTTTCTCAAAAAGAAAAAAAAATTATTTTGGCCCTTTGCTTTCCTTCCTTGCACTTTGCAATCTATATGCTCATTGAGTCTTTCAGATGATAGAGCTCACATAATGTGTACATCATGACTACTATGTGAGTGTTGGAGTCTTATTGCTCTTAAAATTTTGCTTAAGAGTCTATATATTGTTAAGGTTTGCTAGGCTGAATGAGATTATTCGAGTTAGCCTATGTGGCGGTCATGACTTGGATTTTTGGGTCGTGACGTTGTTTTTTTTACTTCCAATACAATATTAAGGTTGAAAAACTTGTGAATACCAATTGCTTTTTTACGGATGCTTGAGATTGAAATGATGCTTAACCCTCAAAATTAGTATGATGATAGGATTATTGCTGGACTTTAATTATATACTTCAATTTTATAACAACAACAATGTTTAACTAATCTTTAGTCACATTTTGTTTTAGTAGCTATAAATCATTCCTTTTATAATAGTGGTTCAAAAATAACGATACCATGCTAAAAGAAATACTACATACCTCCAGTCCCTTTATATATATATATATATATACAATACTACTCTCAATTATAAATATAAGATATATTTGAATTTTTCAAAAAATCATGAGAATGATAAATAAATTACTTTTTTTTGTATTGTATAATTAAATTACTTTAAATCAATTAAATCTATCATTTTTCTTCAAATTATGTTATCTAACCTATACATTACTAATATATAATATAATGAGACACTACATAAGATAGAATTAAATAACTTAGTTACCTTCATTAAGGTCTCCCAAAAAAAAACTCAAAGGTATCTTGTATTTGAGACAGGAAGGAGTAATAGAGAATAGGGATCAAATGGATCAAATTATGAAATATACTAAAAACTAATTTTCTTCAGTTTTATTTTGGTAAATTATTGTTCGTGAATAGTTATAAACTAAGATATTGTTTGGTGTGAACCAAAAAAATTAAAGTATTTGAGTAAATATCTATAAGTGTAAGATAGATAAGACCCAGCATCCATTGGTAGTGATTATTACTAATTTAACAAATTAATTAAATTGTGAGTTGGCCATTAGAAAAGGCTAAGATTGTTGAGACCCAAGTGTTTAATTTGTAGTTTTGATTGAAAAAATTTGTAATTTGCACTGTTATTTATCTATAATGATTCTCTCCTCCCCAACATATAGATTGCAGTGGCGTAATAATTAAGGATTGGTTTAGATTAGCGATAGGATAAATGGTTTTTTCCCAATGTGACTGTTAAAAAGTTAAGTATAAGAAAAAAAGTAGTTCATAAACATGACTTATGTTAAAATTCAGTCAAAAAATGCCAAAAAATCTAACTTTTAGGCCACTAGCCCCTTCGCCCATAAAAGTCTTCCCAAATAGGTTCTAGGGGTCTATTTGGCAAGAGGGAAATTGAGGGGAAGGAAGAAAAAGGAAAAATTTTAAGAGTTAGATTAAAAAAAAATTGGAGAAGTTAGATTATAAAATTTTAATAAAAATAAGACATAAAATAAAAGAGTAAATAAAATAAATTTAAAACTTTCAACCCTAATTCTCTAATTTTTTAAATCCAAATTATATATATAAAAAAATCTCCCCTCCTCTTTCCTCCAAATCCCTCGTACTGCATCAGCGATGTGGCTAAACTAAGCAATATGTCGTTCTAAGTCCAACAAGGAATATGCCTAATGCTAAAATATAAATGAGAACAATAGATAGTCATTTAGTTGACACTCTATTGGATAAAGCTGACTAAGACATTGTCGCAATGCATTGATGGATTTAGGCACCCCCATCATGCCACCGAGTTATGACATCTCGCCTCATACGTCATGCACCCAATTTTAAGATCTCATATTATAAAATAGGCTCACATGCCCTATACCCACGACAGGGATGGGAAATACTTCACTTGTCATTTTACATTGGCTTAGACACCTTACACCCATGACAGGAATGGAAAATATGCAACTTGTCATTTTACATTGGCTTGAACGCTCTACTTAGAATGACAGGTAAGGGACACACCCACCTTGTCATATAATTTTGGGCTCGAACGACATACATTTCACCAAAAGGTTAAAGTACCTTAAGATTATTTTAAGCCTATGTTAACTCTTAGAAATTGATTGTATTCCAATACATTTTCTTATTTTTACACTCATTTGTGGATTCAAGTCATGCATATTGAGAGATTTTAGGAGAAAATATGGTGAGATAAGGGCAAACACCAATTTATGTTGAATTATGAGGCAAATGAGGAAATTGTGATTATTAGGTAAAAGCTTAAGAGCTCATGCATTATTCTCTTTGTAGGTGGAAGATGACAAGTATGGAAAACCCACAAAGAGTAAGGAA
>JBAGKO010000010.1:31295615-31311863 GCA_037177275.1 Acacia concinna
GGCAACAGTGGAGGAGGAGAAGGTGGTGGGGGCCTTGTGGAAGTGGTGGCGATGGCGGTGGAGGAGGAGCAAGTGACAATAGTGGTGGAGGAGCAGGTGGTGGCAGCGGAGCGGACAACGGTAGGGGTGGCAGCGACGTTGGTGGAGGAGGAGAAGGAGGTGTGGTCGACAACAATGGGGGTGGTGGCGACATGTAGAAGGAGGAGGTGAGGCCAACTACGATGGGGTAAGCGGCGGTAGTGGTGGAGGAGGTGGCGATGACGGTGGAAGAGGAGGTGGGGCCAATCACGGTGGGGGTAGTGGCGGCGGTGGAGGAGGTGTGGCGGTGGCGACATAGTTAGACAAGTAACATGAAACAAATGAAACAAAGACAAATAAAGTTAAAGGATAAATTAGACTTTTAGAACCATGCAATGGGATGGTAATGAGGATTCATAGGGTGAGAGCTATGAATGAGGATTACCATTTTTTTGGTAATCAACATTACCATGGTAAACTCTATTACCATGCTAAAAAGCAACCAAACACTCTTATTATGGTAATGTAATCATAATTACCATTGTAGACATGTAATGGGGTTGAACCAAACGGGCTCTAAGGCTTCTTAAAGGTAAAAAAGAATTAATGGAAGGAAAAAAATGAAATTAGAATGATGATTTTGAAGAATAATTATTTATGGGAATTTTCTTAAGAATATAAACAATGTGAAATTGTGGCGATTTAAGGATAAAATGGAGGAAATTGTTATTGTCGATCATTTTAATGAGTGGAATAGAAATTAGGGTAAAAAGTATGATAGAAAGAGAGAAATCGAGTTATGGTGGCAATTAATTTGGGAATCTTAGAAATTTTTGTTGAAGTTATTAATATGATGGTTATATAAAAATTTGAAATAGAGTTTGATTTGTGAGTTAGATATTGAGTTGGTATTGATAATGTGATTAATAAAAATAAGGTTTGTGATTGGGTTGATTGTGAATAGTCAAATATGATAGTTGGAACTTTCTAAAGACGCTTGAAGTCTCTAAACTTTTTTGTTAACCACTTAATTATTTTGAATACTAAATTGTGGTTTTAATTGATTGTTATAGATTAATTCATAAATTTTGTTTGAGCTTAGAGCTTCAATTCTTGTGGTAAATTTATCATTGGTGACAGGTAACCACTTTCTACTACTAATCATAGATGCTAATGTTTTGCTTTTGAGAAATTATGGTAATATATAGTAATGAAATGAGATGTATATTCTATTAGCATGTTATATTCTTTATTTGATAAAATTGTCTTGTGGAACTTTGGATATAAAAAAATAAAATGTGAATTGTTGAAAAGAAGAAATATTGAATATTGTTTGTAAGAGTCTTACTAGGAATTATGATGAGATAATCATTATGCATTATTCATATTCTGATATCAATGGATTTGATTGTGATTGAAGAATAAAGAATTGAGAAAATGCCATCATGTGATAAGACCTCCTATTGGTGCACATAAGGTTGGTCATTCGTCCATATTGGAGCAAGGCTAGTAGCTTATTCATTCCTAAGATAAAGGAATAGGATGTTGTGGTTTGTGTGAGACAAAATACTATCACATTATGAGACCTTACATGAGAATGGTTATTCGTCCCTATTGGGATAGGCTAACTTGGGTCATTCATCCCTAATGGGATAGGCTCATATGGCTCATTTGTCCTTAAAAGGAGGACACACTCTTTAGCTCTTTTTATTCCCAATAGAAAGAAATAGGTTATTGTAACTTATGAGTACGTCTCCATGGTGGTTGGGATAGACATCTTAGGCTTCTATGTTTGCATACTTCCTTTGGGGAAAGACTCAAATAAGTTAATGTGTATAATTATGAGATTATTTTAATAATATTATATGTATTGATATTTTCTATTTCACTTGATATACCTTCTTAGGCTTATGTGTTTGTATGCCTCCTTTGTGAGCTATCAAATGAGATAATGTGTATAAATAGTATATTATGATGTTGATATCACATGCTCAACTTATTTTTTGTCCCACTTAATACCTCACTAGCGCATGTTGGTTGTATGATGAGTTGGAATATTGGTTACTAGGGCTTTTGTCTCACTCTGTTTATCTTAACATTTTCAAGAAATAGTTCTTATGCTGATAAGTCAACAAAGGCTCTGGAGGCTGGATTATTATAATAATCTTTGTAAAGCCTCCTCCTTTTTATTTAAGTGATGAATCATTGTGTATTGCCACTATGGGGCTCATGTTGCATACTCTGATTTGAAATTATGTTTTGGATTATTGTTTTCTATCATGGATAAGTAATTCAATGGTTATCTAAGAGGATTGTTGTTTAAATATTTTGATAATTGAATTTTATATTGGGCTTGTGGGAAAATGATTATATTATGGATTTAAAGAAGCTCAAGGCCCAAATGTCAATTGGAAGGGATTTATAAATATGTTTTGAAATGGATTAGTGTACTGCTACTTACAAATGTTTTATTACACATGATTTTTTAAATGACTAATTTATTCTTTTCAATCATGGATAGATACTTGTAGTAATTTAAATAATTTCTAACTACAATAGTATTATCAAATGGTTAGTTGACCTCTTTTCTACCATCACTAACTTTTGAAAGATGAGTTGTAATCTTTTCTACTATTGTAGATATTTGAGTTTAAGTTTGCTTTCGGTGCTATAGTATTGTTTATTATCATATTTGATTAATTGTATTTATCAATGAGTTAAAAGGAAAGAATTTTACAATACACATAGGTGAGGAATATAATAAAAGAGACAATAGATTGGGTCTTTGCCAATGATAAGTGGAACTCTACATTATTGTGTACAAAAGGATTTCATCTTAGAAAATATTGATCAAATCATTGGTCATTGTTTGTGAAGTTTGTTCATAACAAAAATCCTTAGGCCACTCCTTCGTTTAAATGCCAAGCAGTGTTGTTAATTGAGGAAAACTTTAGTAAAATTGTTCAATAGGATTGAAGCGAACAAAATTGGGTAGAAGATGTCAAAGGAGTGAATAGGACTGGAGTGGGGAATATTCCAGTGAAAAAGGCCAATCATTAAAAGATTTGAAGGAATTGAGAAGGCTACAACACGAAGAGATAACTAATATTTGGTGCAAACTGAGAATGAGTGTTGGAAGCTATACAATAAGGTGTTAGCAAAAGAACTTCTATGGTTTCAAAAATCTAGATATAATTGGCTTTAATTGGTAGGCAATAATAGTAAATTATTTCATGCAACTACCATAGTTAGATGGAGGAATAACCTAATTTAAGGTTTTAAGAGTTTTTAGGGTGAATAGGTCTTTAATGAAAAGGATCTAATGAAGACAGCTCTAGATTTCTATCAAAATTTTTACATTAGTTAATTGGCACATGGGCATGATTATATTAACCAATTGGGATTTTATCACATCACTAGCAAGGAAAGGTCAATGCTTTCTACTTAAATTACAAGGGAGGAAATATAACAAGCAGCTTTTGACATTGGTGCTTTTAAGGTTAAATGCCCTAATGGAATCTAAGCCTTCTTCTATCATTAGTATTGGCACGTTATTGGTGACTCTTTATGTAGATTAATGATAGACATTTATGATAATCTAGAGAAATTTGAATTGATAAAAGACACTAATTGATATTTCAGAGGTCTTTAGAGATTTTAGATCAATATCCTTGTGTAATGTGAGCTATAAAGTTATAGCCATTGAGTAGAAAACTTCAATCAATTATGAGCAAGGTAGTGGGTAATCATCCGTGCAATTGTATTGTAGGATGACAAAGTGATGATAATAGCATAATAGCATAGGTAGTGATTCATTCCATAAGGAAGAAAAAAAAATCTCATGGCTAGTTAGTGTTGAAGGTTGATTTGGACAAAGTTTATGATAGGTTGGAATGGAATTTCATTAGAGATACTTTGAGGGATGTCAACATTGATGGCAAGATGTGTGACCTCATTATAGCATGTATATATCTTCATCCTCTTTGAGTACACTAGAATGGCGAACTTACTAACTCCTGTCCAACTAGGGAAATTAGATAGGTTGACCCATTAGCACCTTATATATTCAACTATGTATAATTGAGGCAATTGAGGATAGATCATGGACATCGATCAGGCTTACCACAAATGGGCAACTACTATCCCACCTTTTCTTTGCTAATGATTTGATTCTCTTTGGAGGGGTGTCAAGCTTGAAACATGGGTAAGGCCCATTGGAACGTGATGACATGCTTGATACTATACTATGCTTTCTTGCTTAGACCTCTTTTGTAGTGTATTAAGATAGAGAATAAATAGAGAAAAGATGACGACATGCTTTTCTAGGAATGTGCGTGCATCAAGAATTGTGGAGCTAAATAGGCAAATGGGAGCAAAATTAACCGAGGATTAAGAAAAATATTTAGGTATTCCTCTCATTCAAAAAAGAGCTTCTTACTTGACATTTGCTCCTATTATTGAGAAAACTAGGAAGAAGTTATTTGGGTGGAAGAGAGGATGCCTTAATCTTGTTGGCAAGATTACCCTCATGAAAGTTGTGTTATTAGCTTTGACCATATGTTGCATGCAAATAATACTTATGTTAAAATGCACAGTTAAGTATCTGGAGCAAAGAAGTAAAGGCTTCATGTGAAACTAAGGAAAGTCAAAAGCTATACTTAATCTCATGGGTTCAGGTTTTACAAGAGTTTAAGGTAAGAGGTCTTGGTATTATGAATCTACATAAGCATAATAAAGCCTTTATCATAAAGCTTTGTTGAGGGCCTAATATCCAAACAAGAGGCTTTGTAGATGAAAGTCCTTCAAGCTAAACATAAATGAGGGGAGAGGGAAATGCAAGAGGTAAACAAGCACATGATTCAACAATTACTTGGAGCGTATCAACACAATTTGGGAAGAATTCCAAACTGGTATTGGTAGGATAATTGGGAATGGAATAACTTCATCTTTATGGATTAACAATTGGTTTGAAAAACCCCTCATTGATATGATACCGGGCTATGAAGATATCATTGATCAAAATGAATGTGTGGTTGATTATGTCTTGGGGAGCAACAAATGTGATAGAGGGAAAATGGAGCATTGGTTCACTCTCCAAGTCCTAGATCAAATTGTTGGTGTGCAAGCTACCTATGAGGATAGAGGAGAGGATAAAATATTCTAAAAACCATCCACTGAAGGTTGTTTTTATGTAAAATCTATATATTGTTTCCTATATTCATGTACCTGACCAAATGAAGATAACATATAAAAGATCCTACGTAGATGGTTTATTCCTGAGAAGATCAAAACTCTCATGTGGTTAGCTGTTCATAGAAGAGCACGAAAAAGAGAGTTGAGAATGCTTAGAGGTTTGGAAACCGCTGCTACCTACCATATTGGCTAATGCTGTGAGGTTGCTTAGATGTCATGGATTGCTGGAAATCTATGGTCATGCTGAATAGATAGAATAGGTTCTTCTCTTTGTAGTGGACAAATTGAATCAAGTGGAATATGTTGGTGTATATGTTGGGATGTGTGGGTCTCATGTTGTAATAAGCTTTTTGATAATGCTAAATCAAAATGTTAGGCTCAATGAAAAACATACCTTTTTTAGAGCATGCTCGGATCAAGATATTCTCAAGATCAATGACACGGGAAAGAAGATTAGTTCTTCTAACACAAACTTCAATCATCACAAGGAGGATGTCATCACATTAGAGGTTGATGGTTTGGTGCTAGAGGATGGAAGGAGCGGGTAGTATTTTCTCTTAATAGAGGGAATAAACAAGGTAATTCCTTTTCAATGCAATCTTTATTGTTGAGGGCAGGTCGGCTGGGTCTTTCCTGATTGTTCTGCCGCCACGAGAAAGACTCAGAGAAGAGGTGGAGGACATTTTAAAGATCATAAGGGTAGGTGGCTTGGAGGCTTTAGCTGCAAATTAGTAAATGTTTCACCATTTTTTATAGAATTAATTGGTTGTATTCAGGGACTTCAAATTAGTAAATGATCTGCACTTGTGGTGCACAGAGTAGGCCTCTCTAGTTGTATAATAGTTTAATAATTAACTATGTTCGAATACTTCATAATTATTTAATCCACAACAAAATCTGTCATACAAAGAAGCCATCACAAACCATAATTCATCTCTGTACCTGGACCCTGTAATTCCTATAATTCATCTATGCTTAAAAAGGGGGAAGGGAAGCTTTCTTGTCTTGTTGGCAATTTACTAATATTTCTTTTGTCCTTTCAAATATATAGTAATAACCATAATTATTATTTTACGAACTAACACAAATAATAATTGGGTTAAGTTGTAATGAGTCAACAATATCCTTATATGATCTCCTGAATTCTACCTTGTATAATAGCTAGTACATAGTACCAGATGTTGATTTGTTTAAACAAACTTATGAACTAATAAAAAGCTATTTGCACGAAAAATTTCCTCCATTTCTTTTACCATGGCTGTTATGACTTTCTTGACATCCACGTGTTTTGCCCGAACATCCAACTTTAGCCTTCACTGAAAAAGACAAAAATGTTAATAGAAATTTATTTCAAATTTTATTACGAAATTTTCCATACAAAATTTTAATAATGTATGCACAAACTTGAAACATGGGTAAGGCCCATTGGAACGTGATGTTTTTATACACTTACAGCCTCTTGTGGGTTTGACGGACGAGGATATCTCTTGATTCACATTAAACTAATTAAAGAAAAAGCACAATATATAGTTAATGAAATAATTAAGAACATTACTTTGACCTATTAAGCAAATTAATGGTATTAATAACTTACGTTATTATGAGAAGCAAGGTGTGGTGAATTGCATCGGTTTTCACTTGATGTCCTCTGCCTAATAAAATCATATGAAAAACAATTAAAACAAAAAATAGGAGATACTCCTCTACCTCTCAATATAAGACATAATTAATTAATTTGACTAAAATAAGGTGGTTAAGTAAGTTAATATAACATTTTTTTTAAAAAAATCATAATCGCTTCCTTAATTCCCTTCCCATCTCTCCTATTTGATTATTGTTGAGAAAGGTCAATAATGAATATGTTCAATAATTCTTACATTTAAGACTAATATTAACTCTCTAATCAGGGTTTAAATTAAGGACCAGAGGGGCAATAAAAAGGAATATGTTAACGTGTTAATGCTTAATTTAAGATGGGTCATACCTTCCTCTTTTCCTCATCCAAAATGAAAATAATTAACAATTAATAATTTAAACTAAACATATAATTTGAGGGATTTATAATTATATAGTAGTGTAAAGGAGAAAAATGATAATATTATTAAGAACTAAGCCATTAAATGAACCTTAACAGAATGAATTAAAAAAAAACAAAAAATTAACCTCTTGTTTGCGGGACTTGATAATTGGCGATTGAATTGCTGAGGATGGCCAAGTCCTTCAGGAGGAGTTGGCGAACTTTGAATTTGTGAGTGATTGTTATCGTAATTTAGCGTCCTCTTGGTCAATTTTTCAGATCCAATGCTACCATTATTCATCGCAACCTATCAAGAAGAAGAAGATGAAGATCTCAATACACTTATAAGCAATAATAATATGGTCGTGAATACCCATTTGACTGCTCATCATAATAATGACCATATTGTGCTGATGACTGAGATCTAAACTATCAAAATCTTCCAAATTTACAATTTTCAACTAGTGATTTTAATATTTAAAATTCATTTTTTAAATGTAGTTAGGAGATTATATTTATTTGAGATTATTTATGTTAGAAACAATATGAGAAAAGGCGGCAAGAGATGCGTACTAGCACATATGCTAAGACTACTAGAATCTAACCAAGGTTTATAAAGTAGTGTACTAGAACACAAAGAAATTAAGAAAGAGCGCAAGATAATTAAATTGCTTTGGATTGTCTTTTTTGCTTGATGGGAAGCTTTATTTATAAAGATCATTAATTTGCACCTCAAGCTATAATTACAAGTAATAAATGATGAGTAATTTTCTCATCTCTTTCTACTTGTCCACCAAGTTGTAATTACTAAGGGGCTGTTTGATATGAGGGAATGGGAGGAAAAATAAAAATTTTATGAGTTGCATTTAAAGAAATTGAATAAGTGGGGTTATAAAATCTTAATAAAGAGAAAATGTAATATATAAAAGTATGAAAAATAATTAAAAACATTTAACCCCACTTCTATAATTTTTTTAAAATTCAACTTGTAAACATTTTTCCTCCCTTCCCTTCTTCTCCTCTCCAAATCCCTCATACCAAATAGGCCCTAAGTGATTTATCAATATCTTCCAATTTATATTTTAAATCGTTTACTAATAAGGAAAAAACCTTCCATACATATGTATATGTATATCTATTAGTTAACATTTTCTTGATTTAGTAACAATTCATTTTAGAAAATAATTGCTATCAAGTTTCTTTATTTATTTATTAATATTTTATTCCGGAGATATAAGTCTGGCCCATTAAGGGTGGACTCAAGCCCCAAAATCCAACACTTTATACATTAAAATATTTTTTAAAAATATAACAACAAAAAACTAAATCTATACCCATATTAGTACCAAAAGCGTATATCAAACCAAATCACAGCCACTAGCGGAACAATTAATTAAGAAGAGCTTAATTAGGATAATTACCTGTTGGTTACCACTTTCTTGATGCTTTTTCTGGGTATTTTCTTGAGATCTTATTTGTTCAATAAGTGGGATATCTTTAAACATATCCATCAAGGCATTATCCGCAACATAGTCATCTTCATTTTGGGGGACAATAATAGGATATATTTCTGAATAAGGGCACTCCCATCCGTTTTCACTTGTGGAAAATCCCAAGAAAGGATAAGTAACAGGTGCTTGAGAATCCAATGATGGAAAATCTTGTGATATAGGGACACTATTTTTAATTTCACTCTGCATCAGAAAGAAGGTTTCAGTGCTCTCAACAACAATAACAACAGTAGTAGTAGTAGTAATTTAGAAAATTTACTACTTAGTTTCTTTTGTACAGATCATGAGATGAATAGGTATTGGTTTTTGACCAATAAATCAAGAGGAATATATCAAACAAATTAAAATGGGAGTTTGCTAAACCTAGTATCAATAATAAATTATGCTCAAATTGATTCAAAAACAAAATTAAAACAAAGATGGCATTTAAGGTTGATAATAAAAAATATGATATATATATATATAAATATATTTAAACTTCAATATTTTAAAGACAGGGTTGTTTATGACAAGAAGATAGAGCGTTTTCTTGAACGTTCACATACAACCCAATAATTTTCATGATAAGTATGTTTAGGATTGTTTTCTTCACTAAAAAGTTTAAACCATTTGGCTAGGCACATCGCAAACTTTATATATTTCTAATATACCTTCTAATTACAGGTTAAGAGAGTTCATTTTATTATATTTCTAAGATATTTGTTAAACAAGAAGAACAAAGATAATGAAAATATCATTAATGAACAAAAAGATACAATTATGAAACCTCTTTAGAGTAAGCAGACCCCAAACTCTCCAAAACCCTAGGAATTAAGGGTGAGGGAGGACTTTGTGATCATAACAAACTTAACTTTAATCTTAACTAACAAATAACACGTTAATTTTTCAAACACGTATTTAGTATGGCGCTCTCTTCTGGGTCAAAAGTCACACATTGACTAATTGGTGAAAGAACTAAAAGGTAATATTCATGCGAGGATCTTATCATACTGTGTTTAGTGGTTTTGATAGAAATACAAACATAACATGTATCTAATTCACTAAATTCTAATCCTAATCTCACCACACCTTTTGAGTATTTTTCACAAACAAAAAAAAAATTAAAACGCATAAAAAATGAACGAAATAGCAGCAAATCATATAATGTACTTACATTACGTGGTGGTGACGATGAAGACGAAGCTGGATTGTGTTTGTCGTTGGACAGATTCATGGTAGACGCTATGTGGTTTTCCAGGTTCATTGTTACATTAAGGAGAAAGGAAGCCTCACAGGCGTTGAAGTATTAGCGAGGCCTCTTTCTTTGTCTCCGATCAAGAGGATGGGGTGTAGCGCCGCACAGTATCTGCGGAACTGGTGCGGACCTAGTTTCTCTAATAAGCAAAAAGCTTACTAGAGAGAAGCTAAACAATCTAGACCGTTCAGATATAATTTTAAAGGGTCTAGATTTGACTCTTTTTTTTAATTGAATAGACTGAGTTTTTTAAATGGTAAGTTTTTAACTTAAAAATCATTCTTTTTTTCCAATTAACGTGTGGGAAAATCATTCTTGGTTTATGATTTGATTGATTTGTTAGCTTCTTTAATTATGGCATCCGAGAGCGTACTTATGTTGGCAAATCAGAATAGAAATTCGCTTATTGCCTTTTATTAAATATTTTATAGAATTAGAAATTAGATGGGGAATTCCCATTGCCTTTCTTTCATTTTCTTCTCATCATCTCATTCCAACCATTGGATTATGAGGGAGAAAATCTTTCTTTTATTTATCTCACATATTTCAATTGTTAGAATGGGATAATGAGAAGAAAATGAGAGAGAGACAATGAGAGAAGCTAGACCCAATATTAGAGATAGCACCATGTGTGAGAACGCGCCAAATCAGGAAGATGATAATGGTATGCCAACTGGAATTTACAAAGAATATTCTAGAAGGTGTGGTGCAAGTTTCGAACACGTTTGGGTTAGAGTTCAATCATGGGAGTGGTCTGTACATAATTCTGCCAGGATGGTCCTTACTTCTCCACGGCTTTCATGTTTTTCAAATGAAACCTCCAACGTACTGCAGAGATTGGATCAATGAGGTAAATGCATTGATCAGATTTATAGTACTAGTGGAGGTTGAGTGAAAACAGCAGTTTGAGATAAAGGCTCTAAATAAGGTATGCTATTGTTATCCCTCTTGATTGATTTATCAGTTGTGACTATAGATCTGTTAATTCATTGCAAATTTGATTTTCTGTGATAAAGTATGAATTGAGATATTGATCAATCCCCATGGCTTGAAGCCATATTATCTTAATTTCCTGCTTTGATATGATATGGCCAGAAGTCATTCCTCAAGAATAAAAGGTCAAAATCCATATAATCCTAATTTCTCATTGATAAAAGCCAGAAGATTATCCTGAAGATAATGGCCACAAGATGTAATTCGTCAAAGATAAAAGGCTAGAAGTCATAATTTCTTCTCAAGGATAAAAGGGTTAGAAGATTATCCTGAAGATAATTGGCCATAAGACATATGATCTTAATTTCTCAAGGATAAAAAGTCAAAAAGTTATCCTAATTTCTCAAGATAAAATGCAAGAAGATTATCTTGAAAATAAATGGTGATAAGACATATAATCCTAATTTTCTTAAGAATACAAGGCTAGAAGTTCTATAATATTATTCATCTTGAAAATAAAATCGCCAAAAGCCATGGGACTAGTAGGCTTGAAGCCATGAGAAGTAGCTGGCTTGAAGCGATGAGAACTAGCTGGCTTGAACTCATAAAGTCGTAATTTTAAGGTAATATCTACCTCTTTGGGTTTAATCTTGGGATTAAATAACTATATGTTTATGATATTTCAATTGAATAATATTAGGGCTTGTGCAAATTTGGAAATGAAAGAAGTCTACCAAAAGCCCTTGGTACTTGCCTGATCAATCACACTAACAGCTTCAATAGTTCACTGAATTTTTTTTTTCGGTTTTTTTGGTATTTCACCAGTTACTAATCCAATATACGTATAGTAGGCCTCCTTTGCCACACCACTAGTGGCTCGGCTTGGTCTTGCTCCCTTCGCCCGCCTATCGTACGACCCGGCTTCCTTAATGTTTAGCACATATTAATTTTCTAATTATACTCCTTGATGGCTGCTAGGAGAGGAAGGAAAATTGTGACTCTTTAGTTAAAGTCTAGAAGACTTATGATTAAAAATATCAAATGATATATATAATGTTCTGAAGACTAATGCTACTTAAAAGCAATAATGACCAATTAGTAAATTTATTTTAGAAGAAGCTATTGAATATTATATAGTCCTAAAGGCCAATTGCTAGAATATCCTATATTTTAAGAAACTCTTGAGTAAAATAAAAGACGTCTTAGTATGTTTGTAGATGATAATCTTGTACAATATGTATCTTTTATTAGATATTTACTCTTATGTTTGTGATTATTTGATATCAATTAACTTTATATGTTGGATAATGTTGGAGCAAAAAGTTGGTAAGATATGTTCTCATACATTCCCCTCAAATTTTCATTATCTCAATTTATTATGTATCGTTGTCATATGATCTATATCATTAAGTTTGATTTTACCCTTATGAATCTCTTTAAATTCTTGTTGGGTTTATTAATTTAATAAATAGATTCTAAGGAGTAATATTTTTCATATTAAGCATACCACCCATCTGATATCTAATATTGCATTTGATTAAATTGAAGGATCTTGCCTATATGTTTGCTGTGTTTAGTGTATCTCTAGTATTTTTTTTTTCTTTGTTCCCCATTTCATCTCTGTCTTTGTTCGTTCAGGTACTTGGAGATAGAAAAATGTGAACAAGATTAAATAAAAAAAAAAGGCTGGACATCAGTATCAGTAATAAATAAATAACTGAAGAATTTTACTAATTTCACCCTTAAAATAATAAAATGATGGAAAAAATTAAGTTTCATGGTTCAAAGTTCAAACATGAAATTTGTTTATTTGATTTCAAAAATACATCATATCAATAAGAGATAAAAATATTATTATGTCAGTTTTTATATACATATTAACAATATATATGTTGAGATAAGAGTGATTTTTCATAAATTATTTAATTTATTTTGAGGTGTAAGCTAATTTAAATAATTAATAAAAGTAAAAAAATATAAATTGCTATATAAGGGTAAAATGGTAAATTAATTATTATCTCCCCTCCCATCCGCTTTTGAACCAAACAAATTACTACCTTCGATGTTAATTATAAGACATGTTGACTTTTTTGGAGAATTCTAAGGAAATGCTAATTACATTATTTTAAGACATTAAAATTTACTGTTTTTCTTCAATTTATGTTGTTTAACTTATGAAATAATATATAATATAATAAAACAAAATATATAATATGATTAAATAATGTAATTAACTTTCTTAGAATTTTCTTAAAATTCTCCAAAAATGTTAATAAGGTCTTATAATTAGGAATGGAGAGAGTATCATTAAAAATTTCTCTCCTTCCTTTTTATCCAATCAAACCAAACAACGTAACCATATCCCCCTTCCATCCCCTCCCGTCAAACCAAACAAGCCCTTAAGCAAGCTCAAGTCAGTTACCACTTCAACTAGCAAATTGTTGGTAAATTTAATAATAATTTTTGTATATATCTAGAAATTTTTAAATTTAACATTGATTTTTTAAACGTTACATTTTTTTAATGTTCGATATGTATTTTATACTTTTAACTTAACATTGGTTTTTTAAATGTTACATTTTTTTAAAATTTTCGATATGTATCTTATACTTTTACGTTTGGAGTGTCGATACTTCAAGAATCAACTCAATTTTTCAAGAAATAAATTTTTTCTTAAAATTGTTATGTTAATATTTTTGTTCTAATAATATAATGGTTAAAGTATAATTTTAGTCATTTAAGTTTAGATGAGGTTTTTTTAGTCCGTTTAGTTGATATGGTACATTGTCAATTCTTATAACTTAACAAATTCAATTTATTAAATGAAAATGCATACTAAACAAAATTAAGAGATGACTGGTCAATACCAACAAAGCAAATTTAATTGTTAAGATTTCTAAAATGGAAAAACAGTTACAAGTCATTTATTCAATTTATCTTATCTGGTTTTTTAAAAAATTAACTTGTTAGAATACTTTGAACCATGTTAGTTGTTTGAACCAAGGACCGGACCGGAGGGTCAGCCAGGAGTGGATATATATTTGAAAACTGAAAGGGTTAAACACCAAAGGAATGAAAGAAAGAGGATGGGAAAGAAGAAAGAAGATAAGAAGATGGAGTAGATCAGAGCTTCTAGGTACGCTGCCATGAAACCAATTTATGGCATGTGTAGCTGCATTATACTTCTTCTGATCTTAAATATAAGATCCAGTTGACTTTTTTAAATAATACTAAAAAAACTAATTACATTTATTCAAAGCATTTAAAATCATTGTTTTTTTTCTTTAAACTATTAAGTTCGACTTATAAACTCATATATAATATAATAAAACATAATATTTGATACAATTAAATAATTTATTTTGCTTCCTTAATCTCTCTTAAAAAAGGCAACTACCTCTTATAATTAGAATAGGAGGGAGTATGATTTTGAAGGGAGAAAATGTGTTTAAAAAAAGCCCTTATGATAACATGTCCAAGTGACTCTCGGTTCTGAGAACATAGAAAGTCAAATATGAAGAGGAAAGAGTGAAGCTATAATAAAGGACAATAGAAGCATGTTGAGAGAGAACAAAAAGCAGACCATGAAGTGTGTTTAATATGCAAGGGAAAGATTGGAAGATTTGAAAGTGTTAGATCCTATGTTTTGATGATAACTAAACTTAGAATGATTTGGAAATGCATTTAAATTGTTTTAAGCTAAAGGGAAATTACTTGAGTAGGTGATCTTGAATAATGTCTATTTAGTAAATATGATAAAATATTTTGAAGTTGGTTGAATTATAGAAGGTTTACTGATTTGCAAAGCTCGAGGTTTGGCAGCCTTGCTACAACGACAAGATTTGTGCCAAACCTTGCCATAACGGCAAGTTTTGCCCAAACCTTTTGAGAGCAAGGATTGACAGCAATCCTCGAGGTTAGTCAGTAACCTCAAGGTTTCAATCTCCTCTACTCAAAGGAAAGGTTTTGAACAAACCTTGTTGTTGGTGTAAGGTTTGCTCAAAACCTTGCAGTTGGCAAGGTTGAGCCTAAACCTCTAGTTGGGTGAAAACCTTGAGGTTTCGGGACTCTCGCTACAATGGCAAGGTTTGTGTCAAACCTTGCTGTGAGAGCAAGGTTTGGCCAAAACCTTGCTATTGGCAAGGTGCAACCCAAACCTCGAGGTTTGAGAGAAACCTCGAGGTTTCGGGCCATTCCAACAACATCAAGGTTTACACCAAATCTTACTGTTGGAGCAAGGTTTGGGCAAAACCTTGTTATCTTAAAGAAATTGGGCAAACCTCGAGGTTGGTCCATAACCTCAAGGTTTGGTCAAACCTTGGCAACCCAACAAGGTTTCTCTAAAACCTTTCTTTTCTTTTTGAAACCTTGCTAGTGGGCCAATATCAGATAACCCTCGAGGTTAGACATTGACTTCAAGGTTGGTAAGTATTTCTAACTTAATTTATTCACATGCTCTGAGTTACTTATTTGCAAAAACCCGTTACCTCAAGGGTTGATTTAAACCTCAAGGGTGTAAGTATATTCTAAACTATAATTTCTAGAAAACAACTTTGAGTTAAAGATTTAACCCTCAAAGGTATGAACATATGCTTAAACCTCAAGGTAATTTCAATTTACAAAATCCTTAAGGACATATTCTTCTCAAACATCATATGTTAATTATTGATTAAAAACCTCAAGACTATTGATTTCTTCATATAGTTAAAGATTACCTTAAGGAAACCATGAAACCTCAAGGTTATTTCAAAATTCCAATTTTTCAGAAAACAGAGCATCGTAGTGTAAATATCATATTGATTCTATCAACTGTTTAATTGATACCCACTTGTTCTTAACCTTTACAAATGACCTCTATTATGTATTAGAACATGTTGCAAGAGTTTCCAACTACACACGAGCTCAAATCATCTAAGAATATCACTCTTCTCTTACTTCAACGGCTATATTTATTACTCAGAGAAGAATTTCGTACACTACAAAAGAAAAGGTATTTTGTAGCGATTTATTCGTAGCGGTTATTTCCAACCGCTACAAAGTTCAAAATTTGTAGCGATTTTAACAAAAACCGCTAAAAATTTGTTACATGGTAAATATTTGCAGCAATTATCCTAAAAAACCGTTACAGAAATTGGCGCCACATGGCGTGAAGCTGGCGCAACATTTGTAGCGGTTATAGGTAAAAACCGCTACAAATACTGGCGCCAACTTGGCGCCATGTGGCGCGAAGCTGGCGCAACATTTGTGGCGGTCAATATTTGTAGCAGTTTTAGGTAAAAATCGCTACAAATAGTGGCTCCAACTTGGCGCCAAGTGGCGCGACATTTGTGGCGGTGAATTTG
>JBAGKO010000010.1:31311963-31327516 GCA_037177275.1 Acacia concinna
ATGGTGCCACCTTTCAATATTTTTTTGAGTATGTGAAAGCTTCTAGAACATTCTAGAACTTTCTGGAACATGACACTTTGCATGAGTTGCCAAAGTTGACTTTTGTTGGCTTAAGGAACAAGCCAAGAGCAAGCCAAACAAGGCCTTAGCTTGAGGCTATAAATAGAGGGCCGCACCTCCCTTCATTTGGCCGTGGGTTTTGGTGCTCAAGTGAAGCTCTGGCAGTTTGAAAACTCAGGCTTTTCCACTTGGAATTTCAAGGCAAGTTAAGCTACACTTGTTTGAGGTAGGTTCTAGCAACTCTTGTCTTTCATTTCTTCTCTCTTTCTCCACGGTTTGGAGGCACTCCTGAGGGTGGGGAGGTGCTGTCCAATTCAGTTTTGATATGCGGGAGGGTGTTTTGAAATTGTTTTATGGCTTAAAACATTGAAAAAGGCTAGAACAAGGTGTGTAGGCTTGAGTTGACTTGAAATCACATGTGTGGGATATGTGTGAGTGTTTCGTCCTGAGCAGGTTGGGTGTCTTAAAGCTTGATTTTCATTGATCTAATGATTCCATTGTGTTTAGAATATTGTTTTACTTAAGGATAGGTTATAAGAACACATGTAGAAGGATTGGATTGAAGAAAATAATTTGAGCTTTAATTTCATGGATATTTCGGCCAAGGGTGTTTGATGGGGTTGTGATGTGATTTTGATTATATGGATATTACAGATGAATTCAGTGGGTTAAGTTGTGTGGGAATAGCCTATGAAATTGTCTGTTTGATCTGAGTAACCAAGATCTTGTTTTATGAGGGAAGGATCCTTGGTTATGTATTGGTTATATCATGTAGCATACATTGATGATTATGCATTGTGGTTTGTGCATGAACATTCCAGAGTTGTGATCCAAGAGTTTCAAAAACAGGAGAAGGACATTGCATTGTGCAGTAGCAAGATGAGTAATTGGTAGCGAGAATATCTAACTTTAACTTATATTGCTTTGCTTGTCTGTTGTGCGCGCGCTTGCGCTTGATTATTGTGTTGTGGTTGATCAAGCATGTTATGTGATGAGATGTATGACTCCCTGCTATGTGCCTGGCTTTGTGATAAAGGTTGAGTCATGTGCATGCTCCCTGTACATAGTAGGTGCCTGAGAGAGGCACAGGTACTTAAGATAGGCACTAGATGAGTAGTAAAGCATGACATATAGCATAACTAGCATTGCATTATACTGTTACTGGTTATGGATTCTATATGCTACTGAGGTTTCCTAAGAAACCTTACCCTCTCCAAAAATGCAGGTGATAGTTCAACAAGAGGCAAAGGGAAAGAAAGAGTATGAGCATGTTTATTGTGTCTCTTGTATTGCTTTTAGATGACTGTATATGTCTATATTCTATGATACTGGACTTTTGGACTGAGATTGTATGCTATTGTATCATTTTGTAATTATAGGGATATGCTATGGTATAGCCGTTATGTTGTCCGTGATGCATGAACCTTGAGAGGAAAGAGAAATTGGCATAGTATTGTGATTATGGTTTTCTTGCACTTGGTTTTTGGTTATTTCTAATTTAAAATTATGTTGGCTATAGTTTAAACAAATGATTGAATCTGACTATGAGCTTTTGCATGCTAATAGAGGGTATTTTTAGCTGCAAATGGAGTTGTAGATCATGTCATTTGTAGTCTTGTAAAGAAAGTTATACCTTCCTAAAGTTAGGGCAAAAATCAAAGAAGTTGGAACAATGACCAAATGAATAGTACTTTTTAACCATATGAACAGTGTATTCTTTAGGGTTTGCACGTGCTGATTCTATGCAATTAAGGAATGAGATTATTTTCCCTAAAAGAGGAATCATAGAGCTTTGCAACAAACTTAGAACCACCTCATTCTGTTTTTTTTCTAGAATTAGTTATGATTTTTCAAAGTTGGTAGAAAATAATAGTTAAGTAAATAGTAACTCGCAGAAAAGAAAATTTTATTTCTTGTTTTCCCAACTTAAAGTCATAACTAATGGTTCCAAGGGCCATAATAGAGTATGGTAAAGGATTAGAAAGTGAGATGTGACATCGTCCATGGAATCTAAATACATAGCTTGTTCTGCTGCTATTCAAGAAGCTGTATGGCTTAAGAGGTTCCTAGAGAGACTAGGAATGAAAGGCCACACGGAGGGTCCTATCTTACTAGATTGCGATAGTCAAGCTGCATGACATGCTGTATGGCTCGAGTGTAGTGAGAAGTGAGCTAGAGCCGCTACATCATCACTAAGATGTAGTGTTAAATGAGTAAGGGCTACCGCTCTCTTCTAAACGGAGGAGGCTAAAGAAGTTAGTTCATGAGAGTAAGATCAGATTGGGTACTTGGAATATGGGGACTCTGAATGGAAAATCTTGGGAGGTGGCAGAAGTAATAAGAAAGCGTTAGATTAACATCTTGTGTCTTTAGAAAACTAGATGGCTAGAAGGTAAGGCCCATGTTATTAATAGTTACAAGCTTTGGTACTCAAGAAAAGTAAATGGAAGAAATGGGGTTGGTATTATTAAGGATAATGTATGGAGGAAGAATGTAGTAGAGATTATGAGGATTAAAAAGAGAATTATTTTCTTAAGAATGATTGTGGGAACATATACTATCCACATTATTAGCATGTATGCACCTTAAGTAGGGGTAGAAGCATATCTTAAGGAAGAGTTTTGAGAAGATTTGGAGGGGCTAATTTTGAGCATCCCACAAGCGAAAAAATATTTATCAGGGGGGATCTTAATGGACATGTTGGAAGGGAAGCAGGACCTAATGCAAGAGTTCATGGTGGTTTTGAATTTGGGGAACTTAATAATGAAGGTTAATCTATTATTGATTTCTCTCTACTATATAACCTCAAGCTTATCAACACCTGTTTTAAGAAGAGAGATGAGCATTTAATCACATACAAGAGTGGAGCCTGCAGGACTGAAATTGACTTCTTTTTGGTAAGAAATTTTGATTGGAAACTTTGTACCAATTGCAAAGTGATCCCCGGAGACGGCGTGACAACACAGCATAGGGTTTTGGTCCTTGATGTGCATATTAAGTATATTAAATAAAAGTGCCAGCAAACTTTAAACCTAAGAGTCAAGTGGTGGCAATTAAAGGGAGGGAAGTAGGGGATTTTTAAGAGAACTCTTTTAGAAGAGGGGGAGTGGGAGATACAAGGAAATGCTAATAGGATGTGGGAGAACATGCCTAAAAAGATCTAGAAGGTTGCTAAATCAATTTTGGGAGTATCAAAAGGTTGTGGGCGGTAAGATAAGGATACTTGGTGGTGAGATAAGAATGTTCAAGAGAAAATTAAGAAAAAGAAGGATTGTTTTAAAACCATTCATTTGTGTAATAATGTTGAAAGCTGGGAAAGATATCGGGTGGCTAAAAAGGAGGCTAAGAAGGCTATAAGTGAAGATCGTAATAAAGCGTATGAGGAGTTTTATAAGGAATTGGGGACAAAGGCTGGAGAGCATAAGATCTACAAAATTGCAAAGAATAAAGAGAGAAACTCGAGAGACTTGGACCCAATGAGGTGTATAAAGGATGAAGAAGGTAGAGTTTTGGTCACTAATAGAGATATTAAGAATATGTGGGAAACTTATTTCTATAAATTATTCATTGAAGAAGGGGGTGAGGCGATTTGTGACCTAGAAGAGTTAACAACTCAAGAAGAGGATCTTAATTTGTCATTTTACAGATTGATCCGAGTTGTTGAGGTTAAGGAAGCTCTTAAGAAAATGGACAATAGTAAAGCAGTAGGATCGGATGCTATTCCTATTGAACCTTGGAAATGTTTGGAGGAAGATGAAGTGGTATGGATGACCAAGTTATTCAATGAGATTTTGCAATTCAAGAAGATGCCTGATGAGTGGAAAAAAAGTACCTTGATCCCTATTTATAAAAGTAAAGGGGATATTCAAAATTGTGTAAATTATAGGAGAATGAAAAGTATTGAGGTAAAGGATAGGACTTGCATATGGTTTTTATTGATTTGGAAAAAGCGAATGACCAAGTGCCAAGAGATGCACTTTGGAGAGCCTTGGAAAAGAAGGGGATAAGGGTCACATATATCAAAGCCATTCAGGACATGTATGAGGGGGTAACAATTAATGTTAGAACACTTTGAGGGGAGACAAAGGACTTTTCTATAAGGATTGTCCTACGCCAGGGATCATCTTTGAGCCCTTATTTATTTAACCTGGTGGTAGATGTTCTAATTGAACCTATAAAAGAGGAGATCCCTAAATGTATGCTTTTTGCTAATGATATTGTTTTGTTGGCTTATTTTAGGGAGAAAATTAATTCTTTGCTTGAAACGTGGAGACAAACTTTGGAGGGGAAAGGTTTTCATTTGAGTAGGAGCGAAAGGGAATATATGCATTGTAATTTTGACAAGCGAAATGCTAGAAGTGAAGTGGAAGTTAAATTGGGGGGGCCATGTTATCCTGTAAGTGACAAAATTTAGATATTTGAGATCAATTATTCAATAAGATGTGAAATTGATGGAGATGTTAATCATAGAATTCAAGCGAGATGGTGTAAATGGAGAAAATCTATTGGAGTTATTTGTGATAAAAAAGTACATAATATAGTAAAAGGCAATTTCTATCATACTGCTATAAGACCAGCAATGCTATATGGTATTGAGTGTTGGGCGTTAAAGGGATGACATGAGCATAAAATAGGAGTTGCAAATATGAGAATGTTGAGATTGATGTTTGGTCATACAAAACTAGACAAGATTTGTAATGATCACATGTGCGAATGAGTTGGAGTGGCTCCTATTGTAAAGGAAATAGTAGAAAATCATTTGAGGTGGTTTGGGCATTTGCAAAGAAGGCTATTGGATGCACCGGCAAGGAGGGTTGATCTAGTAGTATGGAGCCCCATAAAGAGAGGTTAGGGAAGGTCGAAGCAACAGTTAGCAAGGTCATATAGAGGGATTTTTTTGGTCAATAATCTATCTAAAGATATGGCTTTCGACATAACATAATGGCGTTGTGTAATCCATATAGTCGACCCCACTTAGTGGGATTAAGGCTTTGTTGTTGTTGAAAGAGATATTATCACTAAGAAACAAGTGACTATTCAATACAATTCTACTCATAAAATGTTAGCTGATCCCCTTACAAAGCCTATTGCTAGAAATATTTTTGTTAAACATGTAAATGCACTAGGCATGCATAGAACTTGATGTATTGAACAAATTTTGAAATCAAATGATGCATTTTCTAGTTACTTTATGGAGTATATGATAGTATACATGCATAGGCACAAGGTATGCCATACAATATGTTGTACAGGTAAGGAAGGTTGGTTCACTCACACAAACAACCATCTTCCCACAATTGATGATCATGTGGGAGGGTAAGACGAGCAAATGATTATTGAAAATTGAGTAATATTTCAAGTCACCTCAATCGAATTGAGATGAGATCCATAAGATGTGATATGGATGGACATAATGTGTGAAAGTATTATTAGACCTGTAAGCTAGGTATAGAACTGTCTTTTACTAAAGAATAGTGAAACAAAAGTTCTATATATTCCAAATGTGGGAATACATTGTAGAGCAAATACCTGTACTATGATAGGAATGAAAATCGACATCCGATATTATCACTCTAACATGCAATTCATACTGCATGTGCTTTATGAAAATGACTGTAACATGGGATGTAGGCGAAAGATCTGTGAATCACTACAGTATGAGTCCCAAGAAGGAAAATCTTTCCACAATGCTCTCAGAACTTAGATGGCCTCATGAAAATTTGGCTTCGGGATAGCTGCTTTCGTTGAAACCCCATAACCACCTTTGATTTGGTCGGCCGGGTGAAAACTATGAAAGTGACAAAGTTAGATGGATTGATGTTTAATTAGAAAGAAAGGTTCCTCTGAAATACATATTGCATTGGTATCTGTGATTTATCCCTTACAGGCTAGGATGACTAGTAAGTATGGATACCATGCTTGTGTTTGGCTCAAGACTAACTCGAGAAGAATTAGATATTCTATAAGTAGGAGTGTATGGATAAGCCTAGGTCATATGAGGTAACGATGGGTGTTCTTGGATGCTTATTCTTTTTGCAAGGATTTCTAGTATCACAAGTACCAGATTTTTTGAAGACATGGTGTTTACGTAGCCATGATAGACACCAAGTATGAAATAAAAGAAAATGTGATTCGCACTATGGTAAACCCATCATGTGCGAGTGGGAGATGTTGGATTTTGGGCTTAAGTCTACCTTTGAATGGTTAAATCAATTGCTCTAAAATTAAGTCCAAATATATTAGGGAAAAACTTGACATGAAATTATTTCCTAATATTAATTGCTACTTAATTAGGATAGGTTATCTAATATAGATTTGGAAGTTTTCTCCTAATTAGTAAATCATTGGGCAATTAATTGCTAGTGATTGTTATTAAGAGTTCAAGCTGGAAGAAATTGGAAACTTACATAGGGGTCTCTATAAATAGGACCTCCCTAGCAAGCAGATATTCATTCTAGAGCAATTTAAATATCTTGTACTCTCACTCTCACTCTCTCTTCTATTCTTCTATCTTCTACTCTCTTTTTGTTTTGGTGCTTTACTGTGCAACACAAGGAAAACTCTAGTAGTCTTGCTTTTGTGTGAGGTAATTTAGTAATCTAACCCAACCCGATATGTAACTAAATCCTTCCTTATTTGATGTATATTTCTAATAGTAGTCACTAGAGGAGCTCATCCTTTTTCATTACAATATTGAAGGGAAACATGATGGACAACCTTCCTAAAACTTCTTGTCTGACTTGCATGTTAAAGTGACTAGTACCAAGATCATGGCTTAGGTTGAACAATTCTTTAGTAGGGAGATCAATTGGAAACCTATGCCAACCATACCCCACTTTATGAAAGAAGCTATTTCTATTGATTATAGTATGTTTGATGAGTAAATTATTTGAAGTGTTACCCATTGTAGAGCTGAAGCCATTTAAACAACTTTTTACTATTTTTTAGATTTTTTCCAAATAAGTAAAACTACAAAAATGGAAGTCCTAACTTAATGTATAAATATTGTCAAAATTTAATATGTAAACTATGTGAATCATCCAACAACCAAACATAATTACTAAGTCATAATCAAAGGTAAACCATTATCTACATACCACAATTACAAATAATTAATGAGAAGACTTAATGAAATAAAAAACACTTCATATAAGTATGTCTTGAAATGTGTAAATAGTCATCAAAATACATAGCACAAGTTATGAAAGAAGCAATCACTAGAAAATAAGTCAAAAAAAAATAGTAAGAAGACTTAAGAAATAAGAAATATCTATTATAAGTTTTTTAATTTTTAGAGTTCTTGATACAATATATTCTTATGAAACTTAATTCTAAGAGAGATAATAGCAAATAAATATTTATAACATTATTAACAAAATAAAGAAACTAATAATATTATTATCATATAAATTATTTTTTTTTAAAAATGTGTACAGCCTAAAAGGGCTTGCCCTTTTAGGCTCTTGGCAATACAAGGCTAACCCTCTTCAGCCTGCTTCCACTTTGAGGCAAAAATCTTAAGTTTGGCCCTTTCAAATTCAGAGCTTAAAAGGGCTAGCTTGATAGGCTCGTATTGTTTTTCCAACTTTAGTAGTGAAGGATTTAATTCAAATATTTGACAACCATATCAATAATTAAGGTAATACATGCAAAACAATATTGTGCTACTTTCTAAAAAGTAATCCTTTATGATTATTTACCCTCCTATTACAGTGAAAAGGATTGAATCTCCCATTTTGCTTCAAATCAATTGATGCCTAGACAAGCAAGCCATATTTATGGAAACAACTCTTCTTAACCAAATCATGTTTAAGATTGTCAACATTTTAGACTAGTCAATTGTAGGTAACATATTTCTCCCCCAGCTAATCCATTTCTTGTTCATTACCTAAAATTGTATTATTTACATGACAAGGAAGTGCTTTCATCCTTAATTGTGAGATTATGAAGTTTAAATCAAAATATGGGTTAGACAGGTGCTCTAGGTGTTCTTCAAAGGCAAAACCTAATGCAATAATAATCCTAATGATCCTTTGTTGTGTTGCATTTGTTAGCCCATAATTGATTCAGTTGTATGCCAGTCATTTGAGCCCAAGTAAATTCTCAAACTTCACTATTTCATTCAAAACTATAATGTATTATGTTTAGGAATGCTTAAAACTCAATAGTAATCTACATGTGTAAACGAAGAAAACAAACATAACATGGGACACCAAGATGGTGTTACAGGCTTAGAACACTCCAGTGAGACGGGAGTTGTTTTTGGAAAGGTTTGACTAGTAATACTTCCTTTAGTCTATGAAAGATGAGAAGGAAGTAGAGTTTTTGGTAAGAAAGCAGGTGGAGGATGAGTCATGTGATGACTACCTAGTAAGGTATGTTACTCTCTCTTGGTATTCCATATACTTGTAGTACTGTAATGATTATAGATGGTTTACCGGTAAGCAGGTCAGAGGGTTAAAGCCAGCCTTGAATGAGAGAGTAGCTCCCCGCCAGCTAGAAAGGTTGAATGAGGCTGTAGAGGTGTACTGAATCACTAAGAGCAGTTTGAATCATCAGACTATGACAGACGTAGCCTCAAAGATAGGGAGAAAACCCTTGTAGCTGGTACTGCCAGTGGGAATTGGGACATCTGTAGGAGCTGCGAATGTGAGAAAGGCAATTCTGACAGAGGAGGAAATCGAGAAGGCAGGACAGGAAGCAGAGGACTAGACTCCGGTAGGCCCATCAAGAGATATGAGATCTACGGTAGAGATCACAGAGCGAGGCCTACATGATGTGCTAGAGGATGTGATATAGGTGTTGCAAGATGGGATATTACACTCGAGAGTGTGCGCAGAGCGCTGACAGTTGAAGACCCCAGGTATAAAGAAGGGTACGCCTTGACCTTAGGTGGAGGATTGTAAGTCGCCTAAGCATACAAGGTATGGTCAGAGAGTGATTACCTTGTTATAGTTTTAGTTAGCTCGGGCGCTAGCCATTCATTCACAGAATATAAATGTGTGGGGTGATTGGGTTTCACTATTGATACCTTTGCATGTGATTTTGTATTCACTCTCATTAGTGCCAGAGGATGTACCTCTAGAGTATGTTTGAGTAGTATTGTCTGGTATGCGTATTGTTGCCCTGAGTTAGAGTTGTATGCCTCTTTGTGATAAGTACGCCATAGTTAGCTTGACTTGGTTGTCGTCCAATACTATACTCACTAATAAGAGCATATCCCTAATATTTCCTCTTAGAGATAGAGAGAGTTAGTCCCTAGCGCTGGGTACAGATGAACCTTGTGATAGAGGCTAGGTAGAGAGGTACTTGAGACAAGGTTGTTGAGGCTACATGGTGTCTCTCTCAATGTAAGTAGAGGCTGACGAGGGGATTGAGAGGATCCCAGTAGTCAACGAGTTCTAAAAGTCTTTCTAAAGAAGATCAATGGAGTACTACTAGAGAGAGGTGGATAGGACCATTGATTTGGTACCAAGATTGTAGTAAGTCTTAAAAACTCCTAATAGAATGGCTCCCAATAAGGTAGTTGAGCTAGGGGATAGATAAAGGAGCTAGTAGAGAAAGTTTAGCAGACCCAGAGGGGTGCTCTGGTACTGTGTATGAGAAAAATCGTAGCTTTAGGCTGGTATATATTTCCGTGAACTGAGTAGAGTTAAGGCAAAGGATGAAATTCACATAGATACCATTGTTAGAGATGTGTATGAATCAGGTTGAGAGGCTCTTGGTTATTATAGGGTGGTGATCCTCTATATCAGAGTTGACATTGCTAAAGAGAGAGTGAGCTGTCCTCTGAAGAGAAAGAGAGAAAAAAAAGCCGAGGCAAAGCACGCGAAGTGATCTTACCCCAATAAGAGGAACGATAACTAAGATTAGTGCAAGAAGGGTTGTACATTTCACTTAATAAAGTATGAGGAAATATCAAGACCTCTCCCTGTATGATCTCGAGTTAGTGAGAGACCGTGAAAACAGTGGTATAAGTTTGAGAATGGGACCCCTAGTGTCCTTTTGGTGAATGTTTCAGATCTAATGCTACCATTATTCATTGTAACCTATCAAGAAGAAGATGATGAAGATCTCAGTACCCTTATAAGCAATAATAATATTGTCGTTCATACCCATTTGATTGCTCATCATAATGATGACCATAGTGTGCTCATGACTGAGATCTGAACTACTAAAATCGTCCAAATTTAAAATTTTACAACTAGTGATTTTAATATTTAAAAATCATTTTTTAAATATAGTCAGGGGATTGTATTTATTTTAGATTCTTTATGTTAGAAAAGATATGAGAAAAGGAGGTAAGAGATGTGTACCGAGTCAGGTCAAATCTAAGAGAATAGCTCACGCAGCATCTAACCAGGGTATGCAAAGAAATTATGGAAGAAAAGAAAAGATAGCGCAAAATATTTCTTGGATTGTCTTTTTTGGGAGGCTCTATTTATAAAGATCCTTATATAAAGCACTTCAAGTTATAATTACTAACAATAATTGTTGCTTGTCCACCAAGTTATAATCACTAAGTGATTTACCAATATCTTTCAATTTGAATTTCAAGTTGTTTACTAATAAGGAGAAAACCTTCAATATATATGTGTGTATATATATGTTAGTTAATCTTTTCTTGATTTAGTAGCAATTCATTTAAAAAAATAATTGCTATCAAGTTTCTTCCTTTATTTATTAGGATTTTATTCCGGAGGAATCGGTCTGACCCATCAAGGGAGGACTCAAGCCCCAAAATCCAACACTTTATACATTAAAATATTTTTTTAAAATATAACAACAAAAACTAAATCTAGACCCATATTAGTACCTAAAGCATATCAAAACCAAATCACAGCCCCAAGCCGAGCAATTAATTAATAAGAGCTTAATTAGGATAATTACCTGCTGGGTACCACTTTCTTGATGCTTTTTCTAGGTATTTTCTTGAGATCTTATTTGTTCAATAAGTGGGATATCTTTAAACATATCCATTAAGGCATTATCCGCACAATAGTCATCTTCATTTTGGCGAACAATAATAGGATATATTTCTGAATAAGGGCACTCCCATCCTTTTTCAGTTGTGGAAAATCCCAAAAATGGACAAGTAACAGGTGCTTGAGAATCCAATGATGGAAAATCTTGTGATATAGGGACACTATTTTTAATTTCACTCTGCATCAGAAAGAAGGTTTCAGTGCTCTCAACAACAATAATAGTAGTAGTGGTAGAAATAATAATAATTTAAAAAATTTACTATTTAGTTTCTTCTGTTCAGATCATCAGATGAATATGTACTGGTTTTTGACCAATAAATCAAGAGGAATATATCAAACAAATTAAAATGGGTTTCTGCTAAACCTAGCATCAATAATAAACTATGCTCAAATTGATTCAAAAACAAACTTAAAACAACGATGGCATTTAAGGTTGATAATAAAAAATATAATATATATTTAAACTTCAATATTTTAAAGACAGGGTTGTTTATGGTGCAAGAATAGATAGAGTTGTTTCTTGAATGTTCATATAAAACCCAATAATTTTCATGATAAGTATGTTTAGGATTGCTTTCTTCACTAAAAAGTTTAAACCATTTGATTAGGCACATCGCAAACTATATATATTTCTAATATACCTTCTGATTACAGGTAAAGAGAGTTCAGTTTATTATATTTCTAAGAGATTTGTTAAACAAGAAGAACAAAGATAATGAAAATGTCATTAATGAACAAAAAGATACAGTTATGAAACCTCTTTAGAGTAAGCAGACCCCAAACACTCCAGAACCCTAGTGATTAAAGGTAAGGGAGGACTTTGTGATCATAACAAACTTAACTTTAATCTTAACCAACAAATAACACTTTAATTTTTCAAACAAGTATTTAGTATGGCGCTCTCTTCTGGGTCAAAAGTCACACATTGACTAATTGGTGAAAGAACTAAAAGGTAATGTTCATGTGAGGATCTTATCATACTATGTTTAGTGGTTTTGATAGAAATACAAACATAACATGTACGTAATTCACTAAATGCTAATACTAATCTCACCACACATTTTGAGTATTTTTCACAAACAAAAAACAAATTAAAACCCATAAAAAATGAACGAAATAGCAGCAAATGATATAATGTACTTACATTACGTGGTGGTGACGATGAAGACGAAGCTGGATTGTGTTTATCGTTGGACAGCTTCATGGTAGACGCTATATGGTTTTCCAGGTTCATTTATATATTTAGGAGAAAGGAAGCCTCAGGCTTTGAAGTAGTATTAGTGAAGCCTCTTTCTTTGTCTCCGATCAAGAGATGGGGTGTAGCGCGGCGGACCTAGTTTCTCTAATAAGCAAAAAGTTTAATAGAGGGAAGCTAAACACATCTAGACCGTTCAGATATAATTTTAAATGGTCTAGATTTGAATTTGTTTTTTTTATTGAATAGAATTGAGTTTTTTAAATAGTAAGATTTTAACTTAAAAATAATTTTTTTCAAATAATTAATGGTAGTTAAGGTATTCGCATTCTCTTAGGTTCATGCCCATTAAAATAATTTATAAAAAATATAAACTTAAATATTGACCTTCCAAATTAGAACTAATGATGTGGACCGTCGACGTTGTTGGTGATTTTTTAAATAAAAATTATTTTTTTAAAAAAATGATACTTAAGATATTACTTTTAGAGAAAATTCTATTTTAATACCTTCTGAAATTGCAAAACTTAAAAAAAATCTGTTAACATTTCAAAAAGACACTAAGATATCATGGATCAAATTGGGTTTTTCAAATTGGCTGATATGAACAGTAGCGAGATTTGCAAGACTCGTATTGGGATTCATAAGTCTCGTGCTGATCACTGTCTCTCTCCCCCTTCTGTCAGCACTGTTCATCTGACAGTGACACTGATTGACACAAAGTGATAGAGAAGAGAGGGATATCTGTCATTGATGTGAATAGTATTGGAATTCGCAAGACTTGTAATGGGATTTAGGAAGTCCGTACTGGTAACTGTTCACATTAGTTAATTTGAAAAACCTAATTTGGTCCATGGTATCTTAGTGTCTTTTTGAAATATTAACAGACTATTTTGGGTTTTGCAATTTAAAAAGGTATTTAATTGAAATTTTCTCTTATTTTTATTTATAAGTTTTGAATAAATATATTTGCAAGTACCTGTACTTTCACTTAATTTTAATTTAATAGCTTTTTTCCTCTTAATTGAGTGATTAATTTTACTCTGTTACCATTGTTGAGAAAAATTAAAGCATTTAATTAAGATTAAAAAACACAGAGGTACCCAATTTAAGATTAAGGAAAGGTATATGTATTTGTAAATGTGTTTTTCCCTAAATTATTTATCTATTAAAACGTTTTTTTAAATAAAATAAATCTCGACTTTTCTCATTTTTTAACCCTACAAGATTTGGACTGCCTTGATATATTTTAGACAAGAGATTGGGAAAATGACACTTAAGTCCCAAGGAACAAACATAATTATTAAAAAGTCCCACTAATTTCAGCCCTTAACCAAAAAGTCCCAAGGTAGTGAAAAATTAACAATTTAGCAGGCGAAATTAACAACTTAGTAAGACAAATTTACAACATTGACAGCGGTTTTAACAACTCTGTTTCAACATTACTAAAAATTCTCATCCCAATTTTATCTCTTACCCAAAAGTCCCAAGGTCTAAAGAGAAAATTAACAACTTAGCAGGCAGAATTGACAACTTAGTAGACCCAATTTACAACTTTAACAGCGGGTTTTAACAATTCCGTTCCAATATTTTTACAACTATCACCTGGGCGTTTTAACAACTGAGTAGGCGGAATTGACAACTTAGCAGACCTAATTTACAACTTTGACAGCAGGTTTTAACAACTCCGTTTAAACATTTTAATAATTATCACCTAAGAGTTGTTAAAAATGTTGGTATGGAGTTGTTAAAACCCGTTGTCAATTGTAAATTGGGCCTGCTAAGTTATCAATTCCATCTGCTAAGTTGTTAATTTTCTCTTGGGACCTTATGACTTTTTAATAATTATGTTTATTGGTGGGACCTTTTAATAATTATGTTTGTTCTTTGAGACTTAAATGTCATTTTCCCTAAGAGATTTGTCGTGAAACTGTCATAATTAGTGAATTAAAAATTGGACCAGACCGGCCGATTCATACTGGAAATTGGTGAACCGGTCTGGTAACCGGTCTGGTTTGATGCAATTTGTAGAATTGAACTGGACCGGTTAACCCGATGTTAACCGGTCAAACTTGTGGTGAACCGAACCAATCTGGTAACTGAATCGGTTCTGACCCATTTTCTTTTAAAAAAATTAATTTCCTTTATAATTTCATACTAATAAGCCTAAAATCTTAACTTTCTAACCGGTTTAGTTATCTGGTTTAACCAACTGACCCTTAACTCAGTACCTTAATCAGTTCAGTGACCGGTCCAATTTTTAATACCTTAGTCATAATATCCTTAAGGAGAGAACGAGAAAAGTGCCTAACTATCACGGGGGCCAAGGAACGGAAAACTGTATACTTGGGGAAAAAATAAAGAAAAGAAAAAGAAAGAGTGATTCAAGATAAATTAAAAAAGAGAATTACAAATAAATCCAATGAATTGTGAAAAGATAAAAATTCGTTGCTTAAATTATATCTCGCATCTAAGTGAATAATTATTTTTTTTAAAAAATTAAATAAATAAATACATGTGGTTGGATTTTTTTTTTTGGATAGATGATGATTATATTTTGTGCTCAGGCTATAATTGAAACCATCCTTCTAAAAAAAAAATAAGAATTTTAAATTCAAAAAATGATATTTTAAAAGAATTGAATTTAATATAAAATAACGTTAATAATTTAGCCAATTATGTATATTAATTTATATAAGATTTCTATTTTTAATCAAGGATTTTTGCTAAGGGCATGTTTGGTTTGAAGGGAGGGGAGGGGAGGAGAAGGAGGGCATGAAACCTTATTTGGTTTGTTAGAGGGGAATGGAGCTTTTGTTTGGTTTAAGAGGGGAGGGGAGGGGAGGGGTGGTAATAATGGATTTACTATTTTACCCTTACATCTAATTTCATACTTTTATACTTATATGTTATATTAGTTTACATTTAAAATAAAAAAAATCAACAATTAATATAATAAATATTTAAAAAATTAATTAATTTGGAATTTTTGGCTTAGACCACTAGGAGCTAGTTCTTGAGCTTTTATTAGAATTAAACATGAGATGTATTTGAAACATCATTTTAATTGCTTGGTGTGGTGAATTCTGATTTAAGCTGAATAATAATTATTTTTTAATGAAAAGGAGGATGCTTAATCATCTTTGCATGTGTTTAGGAAATAATATTTTATTTCTAAAAATTTATTTTTAAAATTTTTAATTATAATAATATCTTTTTTAATTATAATAATATAGTTTTATTTTAAATAATAATATTTTAATTTAAAATTATAATTAAAAATATTATAATTATAATAATTTTTTATTCATAA
>JBAGKO010000010.1:31378943-31389647 GCA_037177275.1 Acacia concinna
GTCCAATAGAAAATACAATCAAATAGTCATGTGAAATTGCGTAATTGCAAAAAATTCTTATAGAGTTGTCAATGCTTAACATGTAATTGTTAATGACAACTAAATCTTAAAAACATGGAGTTGTCATTAACAACTCCATGTTAAGCATTGACAATTCTACGAGATGTTTTTGTAATTACGCGATTTTACGGAACCGTTTAATCATAAAGTCTCTTCCTTTGAACCAAATTGCAATTTGCTCTTTAAATTTTCAGGCCATTCTATAGACAATATAGGAAAACCATTTTGCAACCTATATTTTTTTCTCAATTTTCAATTTTGTACTTATGTATTTTTTTCCCTTTTAATTAAATTCTTAATTTATTTTGGCGGATAGCACAGTTAACTCCAATAACTTTACTTTATTAGCACGGTTAGCCATTGTATAAGAGTTGATTGTGCTAAAAGAGTAAAGTTATGGATTTAATTAAAAGAAAAAAATACATAAATACTAAATTAGAAAAAATGAGAAAATTTTTAGGTACCTTTGTAGTCTATTTATATATTGAATAGTTGTACCAATATTAAGAAATGAACCACGTATTTATGATGTTCTTGTATTATACTGCTACCTAAATTTTAATATAACAATTTATTAATTTTTTTAGGAGAAAATAAATAAATTACTTCAAAGTATTTATATTTATCTTTTTATATATTAAACTAATTTATTTGATTTATAAATTGAAAATGACACAATATATTTTATAATTAACTAGTGTATTTATATTCCTTAATCTCTCTCTAAACAAAAGGTCAACAGGACATACATTGACAACTGAATTAAGTATAGTGTTACAATTAACTTTTTGACTAAAAACTCAATTAATTCAGTTTTACCTAAAACAAGTAATTCAATTGGATGATTGTGTGTTTGGAATAACGGTGAGATAACGGAATTATTTGTAATTGGACTTATGGATAAATCAGATTAGATATAAGTCAGATTGTATATGTTTAGATTAAAGGTAGAATAAGTGACTTATAAGGGAGAGGGGGAGGGAGGGAGAGAGAGGGGGGTCATTGGGTTTTGAACTGAATGAGGCCATGCAGGTCCCGTGAGTGTGAAATGATGGTGTGAGAAGGCCATTGGATTCGATGAATGAGGCAAAATATTTTCTTCTTTTTAATAAAGAAATAGCAACGAGAAGTCGTTATTAGTGTGCTCTCAACTGCTTTCATTTGTTTATTATTATAATTATAGTCCCCAACACATATAAGACGGATATAAGACGCAAAAAGCAACATTTGACTACTTCTTTATTTAAGACCGATGGCTCATATAAGACCAGTTTAACAACTTTTTTCCCAAACACTAAAATAGAAAAATGTCTAGTTAGATAAGATCTTTTCCCACAAAATGTCCGATAAGTAACCCATACCGATATGCCAAACACACTCTTAGACTTATTATTAGGAGGGGAAAAAAGAAGAATCACTAATCATAAATTAGTCAACATTATTGTTGTTGTTATCAATATGGAATGATTTATATTTATTAGTTAGGGTTAAGGTGCTTCAATTGTTATGAACTTTTATCAAAAGTGTAAAAGTAACACTGAACTATTTTTTAGTGCAAACGTTATTATGAACTTTAAAAAGAGGTGTAAAACCGTTAAAGTACTATTCAAAACCGTTAAATATAACATATGATATTTTTAGCTCCCCAGATAAAGAATTCATGATAACTAAATGTGACGGAATCAGTAGAGGAGGAGGTTTTGAGAAAGAAGAGGAGGAGGTCTAAAAAAAGTAGTAAAAATTTGTTGAAATCATTTATTGCCGGTATAAAGTACTTTTTAAAGAAAAATTCATTTTGAGAGTTCTAAGTGGTGAAAAATTCTGAAACTTTACTCATCCTAAATTTCTCATCTAAAAAATTAAAAATATCATAATATTACATTTAACGATTTTAAACATTATTTTAAAGCCCCATTTTTTAAAATTTATAGTTACTTTTACATTAAAAATATAATTTATAGTTATTATTATACTTTTAAAAAAATTATAGCTATTTCAAGGCTTTAACCCTATTACTTAATTAGATGGAGAAAACACGTGAGTATGTGAGACTTGAGAGTGAGTACATAGTGAAAAGTAGTCAAAGCTTTATAAAATTGGGGCGACCAATAGAAAAGAGGTTCAAAATCCAAAAAGCACAAAGAGACAGAAGATAGTGCAGGCATTATGAGATGAACGTTGCGAGTTGCCTACTTTTCTGGTACCTCTTGTCTTCCACTTCCATACTGCTTCATCGCTTCCACTTAGTGCGCGCTCTCTCTCTATCTCTCTCTCTCTCTCTCTCACATCACTCTCTGTCTCTTTTCCTCCCACTTCTTCGTTTCCGTCGGTGGAATCTGTTGCGTCACTGCCTTCTTGCTTTCTCGGCGGTGCATTATTCAATATATGAAGCGGTCATACTTGTTCGATCTTTCATTGCATCAATCATGGCCCTCTTTTCTTGCCTTTCCCATTCTCCGCTATTAGCATTCGAGGTACGGTTTCTTTGCTATCCATTGCTGGATTTGTTCTTTTCGCTTCTAATTTCTTCTGCAGCTGTATGAATTTCTTGCTTCTTTCGAAGCTCACTGGACTTGAGCTCTTTTTTCTTTGTTTCGGGCCTTTCGTTTTGTTTTGTTTTTAAATCCTTTTTCCTTGAATCTTCGAATTTATGTACTGGTTTAATGACTGTGATTGGCTGTCTGGTGAAGATTTGTATAAGTGAGATGTGTCTGCAATTTTGCTTTCAAATTTGGTGGATCTGAGGTTGGTGTTTTTGGCATTTTGTTGATCTATATTAGGCGCATCATGATGGTTGGAAATTTCCAAACTCCATCATGCCTTAATCGGCTCTCTGTCTGTGTCTTCTTGCCTCTAAGTTTATGCAATACTGGAAGTAATGCTTGTTATCGAGTTCTTGCTACATAAATAATTCAGTGTCTTGCCACTTGCTGTGAAGCTTTACAGGTGATATGAGGTAGCAACTATCGGCCTAGTCAGGCAACACTGGCTTATTGAACCGGAATGAGCTTTTATTCAAAATATTATCTGAACAACTTGTCATTTTCCCTGAAAAAAAAAAAGTTTTTTTGTTATAGAAGATAGCCGTCAATCTTGTATTTCTTTCATTAATGTGTAAAAATAACCTGGTGAATATTTTGGGGCTCAAGAACTGTTAAGGTTCTATGACTTACTGATTGATCGCTTGTGGCAGACAATAAAACCTTGCAATGGAAAAGGACAAACGTTTCCTTTTCTGACGAGAAGAAAAAATGATGCTGGGCTTTCTAAAGTAGGAGCTGTGACAAGAAGGATTAACTTAAGCGGAGACTGGAGTTTCATAGGAGGATCAAGAGTAACTATTAAGCCAAAAGTTGTGAGAACTCCTTATTCAAAAAGCATTGGAACATATGCTTCATGTAATTTCTTTTTATACTGCACATACTTTATGTTCTGTGGTTATTAAGCGCATGATATGCATACTTTCCTACTGTTCTTGCGGCCGAGCTTATAAAAACTGTCACCTAGCTCTCGGATTTAGTTAGCATTGTAAAATGCAGTGAAAAAGAGTGTCTTATTTATTTCAGTCCCTAGGTTTTTCCTTCCATGTGATTTTTTTATTACTAATTATGTCCCTATAGTTTCATAACCATTCAAAAGTAGTTCTTGTAGTTTAAAAACGGTGTAGGGAAAATAAAAACATTCTGCTTATGGAAAAAATGATCGAGTTTAGAACTTCTCTGATTATGAAATAACACCGGTTGCTACATGATCATTTCCCCTACATTGTTTTCAAAACTATTGGGACGTGATTGATGATGATCAAACTATACGGACCAAATCACTGTGAAAAAGTCTAGGGACCAAAACTTGCTTTTTCCTTATTATTTATTTCATCATACCAGACTGGTGTTGTGATCTCTTAACAGAAGCAAAGCCCTGTTTTAATTTTCTTAGCCTCTGTGGTCATTTATTTCAGTAGTTTTTATATAAACTTGAGATGACCCCGTTAGTTCCCGGTTTTCATTCCTCTACTTTTTTGTTGCAGGGTTATCTGGCTCTCAACTTGCTAGCAGTGTCTTTACACTGGGAACTGTAGCAGTACTCCCGTTTTACACACTCATGGTTCTGGCTCCAAAATCTGAATTAGTATGTTTCCTACTGCAGTTGGAAAACTTCTAAACATTATTTGTCTTCTATTGTTTGGTCGATGGAAACATCGTTTTAAAAGCACATAATTGGTAACCTTTCTGTTGCTTGTAAATAATGAGGATGCTTAGGTTAAGTCGCCTATTCTTTCGAACATTCCTCTCCATGGTCTTAAATTGTTGGTTTGGTACATTTTAATATTCTTCTGATTGATTCCATGTCAAATGGGGTTTGATTCTATGGTTAAATTATCTAATGCACTGTCCAAAAATTCATAATGCAGACTAAAAGGTCCATGGAGAGCAGCATACCATACATTGTGCTTGGGGTTTTATACGCCTATCTACTATACCTTTCCTGGACCCCCGAGACTGTTCGGCTGATATTTGCAAGCAAATACTTGCTACCAGAGGTGCGTGTCCATTCACAAATTAAAAATTTCACTTTCCAAAACAGTTCCATTCAACTTTTTGCTCTCTTTCTCCCTCTTTTTCGGTGTACTTGATGCAGCTGACTGGTATAGGAAAAATGTTCACCAGTGAGATGACCTTAGCCTCTGCCTGGATTCATTTGCTCGCTGTAGATCTTTTTGCCGCAAGGTCCACTTCTTTTCCTCCTCCTTGCTATAGAGGATTCGATCCTCAGTTTCCCAAAAAAATAAAATTATGGTTACAATTTTAAAATGAGACTGAACACTTTAGTGGTAGAGTTCATTTCAATGGATTCCACAGAGCCCCACAAAAATTGTATCTATTTCTCTCTGAAATTGACTTTGTCAGGTTTTGGATAAAATGAAAGAATCTAAATCTGGTTTTATCTTCCTTCACATTCTCTGTGCCTTTCATTCTTTAGTAAGCGATCTGAATGTCTGATAATGTAAATATTGGTGATGAATTCAGGCAGGTATTTCATGATGGGCTTGAAAATCAGATTGAGACTAGGCATTCGGTGTCTCTTTGCCTTTTCTTTTGCCCAATTGGGATTCTTACTCACATTATCACCAAAGGATTGGCCAAAACTACAAGGAAAAAGGAGCATCATCGCTTCTAGATGGGAAGGATTTGAGTTCTTTTTAAACCTAGGGAACAATGGATCTTTGGCTCATGCAAGGCCAAACAAGTACTTCTTTTGAAAGTTGAAGATGCTAGGATTTGAGTTCAAGATTTATTAATTTCCTTGCAAGTTTTTCTTTTCATCATGTTGAAGATTGTTCTATCTCAAGTGTATTTGTTACTCTTGTTGAGAGGATATCAATTGGAATTTGGAAAATATTAAAGTAATTAGCTGAACTTTTTTTAATAAAGGATAGAGAAGATTGAATCAATCATTTATAAATTTGTGAAGTACTCATATAAAGTGGTATGATATACTAACATAGAGTTAGTCTAGCGGTATAAAGTCGTGTTAGATCCTATTGGTCTTGAGTTCGGGTTTTAGAAGAAACACCAATGTTAGGAGGAACAACAATGAATCCTAAAACTAGAGTAATAAGTTGCTCATATATTTAATATCCAGAAAAGGACGCCGAATACCGGTTAATACTACATAAAAAAAGTAGTCTGATATATTTTTTATTATATAGCTGTGTAGTTTACTGATGAATCGAGACTGCTTTAACTTGCTTGTCAAACTTGTGATCAATCTTCTTATTGATCACTTCAATTAGATGCAATATACCTTCTCAGTTGCATCAACTTGCAGGTTAGGTGGATTTTAGAAAACTGAACTCAAGATCCATTCTCCCATAGGTTTAAGAAACTCTAGTATGTATCAAAACACTTAAATCTGAGTTAATTTTGCAGCCTTCTCATTTAGGCATTCAACCATAACGAACAAAATCTCATTTAGATTGTAATTGAAATACTGGTTCGTTTGCTCCAGCTTTATTTGTGGCATCAACTATTGTATTGGTCACAAGAAATCCACAACAGAATCAAAGCCAAACTTTTCTTGTTTGAAAGATGGAACATTGTATGATGTCTGTCGAAATATTTGTTTGGAACCCATTTGAGCCTCCATTCACAAAACTCAGCTCTTTAAACTTTGATTTTCCAAATACCAGTAATACTACTCTTACTAATCTAAGTGTTTGAATTGAATTTTCTCAACACCATTTTTAAATTTCTCCCAACATGCACCACAAGCATATACTAGTCATGTATAGCAATTAAGTGACACAGCTACAATTTGACATCCTAATACTCAGTATTTTAAATTAATTTTCAATATACTTAACACCGTAAAATATTTTTTTGGCAACATTCAATTTTTTAGTAGTAACGAGTACCCTAAACCTGAAGTGTCACTACAAAAACTCTAGTATTGGATGCACAAAACATCACATTAAGGGCTGTTTAGTTAGAGCGAATTGAAGCGTTTGAGGTGTTAGCTAGAAAAAAAAATGTAACTTTGTGAAATCATGTGTTTGGGATGGGCAGTTTAAATAAGTAACACTACTACAAAATTCTCTATATTAGTTAATTGTTTTTGCCCATGTATGGCAACTTTTAACTGCATATATTTTAATCTCTTTCTCTCTCTAACGCGCGCGTGTGCATGGCGGTTCAAAAACTGTCATATATGTTTTGCTACATATGATAGTTTTCCAATGAGAAATGTCATGTATAAGTCACTTCTATATAACGGTTGTTTAATAACAATAGCCATATATATGTATATATGACGGTTTTTATTGAATAACCACAAAGGATATAATTTTCTGTTTTATAGGATCTATCATCATCATTTTATCTTACAGTCCATTTGTATTGATCCCTCAGAAAATCTTACGCCCTCTAGAGATCAATGTCCACCTGTTTATGATTTTATTTAATTTTTTGTCATAGCTAGTTAGATTAAACCATTTGAAACAGTATACATTGATTCTCAAAGAATAAAAGATTCATCTGGGGAGCTCAATAAGTGGATTTGTAAAACAAAACGATGACGATCAATCACTGCAAAATAGAATAAGCAAGAAAAATTAGGAAACAAATTAATTAAAGTTCTCACTTTTAGTGACTAATTAATGAACACATACATATGAATTAAAACCTATATCAGATCGAGAAGCTAGCATCATTTATATCGCATCAATGACTTCTATCTTTGGCAAACGTACATAGAACACAAAACCCACAATAGATTCACCAAACTTTTAGCAATAAACAATTAGTTTTTCATAATAACTACACTTAAGGGAATAACGTTCTAACTTTTATACGATTCACTACAAAACTTGCAAAGTTTCAAAGAAACCATACAACATAATGGACCCAAAGTCTACCATCTATACGTACAGATAAGATATACCAGTACCGCTTTCACAGCAAGGTAGACCACGTCACAATAGACATACATAAGAAAGAGAGCACGAACAATAGTGAAATCCATATGGGTATGCCGAAAGTAGCCAGTGCGTGGGTGGTGGAAGAGAGTGCGACACAATTTGTTGAGTTATTGAAAGCGTGAAAATATGGTTCACGATGTGGTTTTTAAAGGTGTTTCTATGACTTTTGTTTTAATACAATTGTCAAATACTATATGTATCTTGGGTTTTTAACAAAAAAAATGACCATATATATTATAATTATATCTGGCCATTTTTAAAAAACTGCCATATATTGGTTTCATTTATATGTCGTTTCTTTATACAACCGTGATATATGTCACAGAAGTATGGCACCTCAAATTCCATGTATTTATATATGGCAGTTGTTCAAAAACTGCCATATATTTTCCTTATATTTATGGTGTTTTTTTAAAATCGTTATATATAACGTGGCGGGTGTCGATTCAAAATCGCACCTCTCTATATATGGTGGGTGTTCTAATAACCGCAATACATACATCGTCATATATGCACAAATATGTAGTAGTGCAACTTATTTGAAAAAGTGTCTAAAAAAAATAAGCCCCCATAATATGAGTTGTCAAAACGTTAGTGGGGGCTTATCATCGTTGTGGGTCAAAAAACGTCTCCAGATCTCTCCCACTCAGCTACTTCTTAAACCACACCCAACAATACTCCCTCCTTTTCCTTTTTGGTCAGAAAAACAACTCTCCACAATCTCCTTCTTGTCTCTTCTCACCATCATGGGAAGAAAGGTGGTTGGAAGAAGGTGGTCTACCGTCAGCCTTGTCCTCTCTCACCGTTGGTGAGTTTTGGCCTTGTCTCTCGTTTCCTCAAGCCTCGTTGAAAGGTGGTGTGGATCTCTCTTATTGGTGGTTGATAGAGGCAAGGAAGTAGGTGGCTATCTTCTTTGGCATGGGTGGTGGCAACGACAAGTTTGTGCTCTAGTGTATAAACTCTATGCAAGGCTGGAGTTTCAAAGGGCGGCAAGTCTCAAGGGTATCCAATCTACATGTGGGTAGGTTGATCTGGTTCTTTTGTCATGAGTTGTGCTCGCCATAATAGTGCATTCTGGCAATGCCTTTGCTGAGCATTGGTTTTTTTGTCTCTATTCATGCGATGCCTTATCAGAGATGGATATTTGTTGTGGTTGGTTTTTCTTTTTGTCTACCGCTTTCCTATATTGTGTGAATGAATGCATTTTTTGTAATCTGTGTTAATATCATGTTTCATAGACCTTCTCCAACATCCTAATTCTCATTGTGGGTCTAGCTTGCACAATAAATCCATGGTTGTTTATTCAACCTTCAGAAAGGGGCAACGAAAATGGTCATTGAAAAACTTTGAAAATAATTGGGGTCATCACTTTACATGTTATAAAATTAGTATAGTTCACTGGAATTCTTTACATATCAACTACTCTTTGTTGTGATTTAATCATGAATAGATTATGAAGGACATCAATTTTTTCTTAGTTTCATTGATGACAAAAACAAAAGTAAGAAATTGTCAATGATTCAACCAGAACCCTGATAAGAATTGTAATAATAACATATTTAGGTGTTACGGTATTGGGGTAACAGGCTGACAGATTTATGTGAAGATTGACATTTTTAAGCACTTGTGAGATTTTTCACTATAATGTTCTATATAATATTCTAAATTATATATATATATATATAATGGTTTAATATTCTAACTTGTAAGTGACATGAACAAGAACCTTTGGGTCAGTAATAATTTTGTTAAACATTAGAACAAAAAAGTTATACTCCTTGCTTAATATTTTTGAAATATGAGATTAAACGCCATGACTCTTATTTGAGGTATCTTATGTGGGTCCCTTGCAAGTTGAAATTAATTAATGATAAATTCCAATAAACTTAATTATCAGTAGTTTTTTTAGAGTTAAATAAAGTAAATACATACAAAATCAGTTTGATAATCCCTTAAACCTACACACAAAATTGGTTTCTTGTGTTTTTGAGTCCTCAATGTTTCATATTGATTTATTTTCCTTGGCTTCTTTTTTAAATTAATGGTGTTGTTGCTTGTTTGATATTATATTACATGTTATTAATTGTTACTGTTGTCATATCAATATGAGGGATAAAGAGAAACAGGCATCATGAGATACAAGAACCACTTGGGTTTTTATCACAAAAATAATTGAGCAAATATATAAGGAGCGTAATGGTTTAGCATTTACAAAGATTGGGTGGGATGCCATCATAGCTAGATTTACTTCAAAAATAGGCATATCATATTCGAAGAATCAAGTTAAGAATAAGTTAGATGCCTTGAAGAAGAAATGGAAAGCATGGGATGATTTGTTCTCAAAGGAGACCGACATTTTGTTCGATTGGTTGAGAAACATAGTCATTGCTGATGACGAATGGTGGGATAGGAAAAAAGTGTACGAAATGTATATTGTTGGTATTGAATTGTTGTTATGACTTTTTTTATTACAATTTTGATAGAAGTGTTTGATGTATATAGGAGAATCCCGCATACAACAAGTATTGGCGCTTAAGCTTGATGTATGGTAAGGAGTTGCAAATGATATTCAAAGATGTGTTGGCATTGGGAACCGATATGTTGGTGTCATCAACTTCACAGTAGAGACCACTATATCTAAATATAGATGATGTATACCGACCAACGATGAATCTTAAAGAAGGCTTTGGTGATAGTGAGGAAGACCTTCAAGGGGGTATTCCATTAAGTATGGGAGTTAATGATGGTCTCCATGGGTTCCCGTTAGGAATAGGTACTCCTCCTAGTGTAACAACTGGTCCCCAAACCACAGGGAAAAGAACAAGGGGTGGAGCTTCTTTAAAATCCAAAAAGAAGAAAGGGTAGGCGTCTCAACAAATTACAGATGTTGTTAGTAGCATGGGAAAATATTAGGACAGACTAGACGCCCTGAATAATGTTAGATCCTATGTTTTGATGATTACCAAAGTTAACTTGGCTTTGTAAAAAAAAGTTTTAAGATTGAAAAACTAAAGGGAAATCACTTAAGTAAGTGTACTTGAGTAACATCAACTTAGTACAACCAAAGGAAAATGATTTTGAACTAAGACACAAACCTTGCTGATTTTCTAGCCTCGAGGGTGAGGTTGATCCTCAAGGGTGACCAGTAAGTTTACAACAGCTAGGTT
>JBAGKO010000010.1:31399637-31417459 GCA_037177275.1 Acacia concinna
AAAGAGATCCAACTACTCAAGTGCTAGATGCTTATAGTGGAATACAAAATCTCATAGATAAATCTCTCATTAAAATAATTCGTGGGGATATTATTGTAATGCATGATTTGATACGAGAAATGGTTGAGCAAATAGTTTGTAAGAATTCTCAAGGACGTAGCCGAGTAAAAGATGATGGTGAAATTTTTGATATATTGGAAAGTACCATGGTAAGGAAAAGATCCAATAAGTTATTGGTTTGCTTTTTTGAAGTGTTTTTTAAGGTTTAATATTTATTTTATTTTGTTTTGTTTAGGGAACCGGTGAAATTGAAGGCATTATGTTGAAATCGAGAGAAAGAAAATATCCATCTCTTGAAGGTGACTTCTTCAAAAAGATGAAAAAATTAAGGATTCTCAAAATCTTAGTTCCTATAGATCTTCCACATGGTCTTGACTCTTTTCCTGATAAATTAAGGTATCTTCATTGGGATTATTATCCCTCACAGTGTTTGCCACCAAGCTCTTATTTTGAGAACCTTATTAAGCTTCAGATGGAAAATAGCAATGTTAAAAAGCTTTGGGATGGAAAACAGGTATACTTAATTTCTAGTGTATATTTTACGTGTCTACATTCGAATCAAATTTATAAGGGCTTTTTCATTTTGGGTAATATTTCCCTTTCATTGTGATTATAGGATCTTGCTAACCTAAAGGAAATAAATTTGAAGTTTTCCAAACAATTGATGGAGCTACCTGATCTCTCTAAGGCGCACAAGCTTGAAATTGTGAATCTCGATTTTTGTGAAAATTTGAGAAATGTTCATCCATCCATTTTATCTCTCCACACTATTGTTACAATATATGTAGGCTATTGTAGGAATTTAGAGAGTCTCGAGAGTGAGACTCATTTAAAATCTCTCTCTTACCTTGGAACTATTGGTTGTGATAGTCTCAAGAGATTCTGTTTGTCAGCAAAGAAATTGACATATATCTTGCTTAGTTCTAGTGGCCTCGAAAGATTGTGTTTGCCAACTGGATATTTCACAGAACTTAGAGGGCTTATATTTAATGGTGAAAGATTGAGTAGTCTTCCAATAGCTGAGTTGTGTGCGCTGACTAATCTTGAGATTCTTGAAGTTTGTAATTTCAAGCAAGAAATTGAGACAATGGAGCTGCACTCCCTTTTTGATGCTTGGCGTAATTTAACAAAACTACGTTTAAAGGGGTGGAGTAAGTTGTCAGAAATCCCTAACAATATCAAAGGCTTAACAAAGTTATTCGAGTTATCATTAAATGACTCTGGTGTGGAGACATTGCCAGCTTGCATCAATAATCTTTCATGGTTGAGATTCATTTACCTGAAAAGGTGCAAAAGGCTAAAGTCTATACTTGGACTTCCTCCCTCCCTTCAAGCATTACATGCCGAAGATTGCACCTCATTAGAGACTGTATCCTCTAAGTCTCCCTTCAAGCTTGGTGCCTTTAATTTTGAAAATTGTGTAAAGTTGGATGAGTCCTCCCTTCGCTTTATTGAGGAGGAATTAGCTTATTCCTCAGCTCATCACGCATTTACTTTAGACTTCGATCCTAGAGTATGTTACCCAGGAAGCAGAGTTCCAAAGTGGATGAAATACAAACAAATGACAAAGGCTTCCAATACTATCCAATTGACAATTGACAAAGCATCTCCCGGTATGCTAGTGCTTTGCTGCATTGCACCTATGATGTCAAAAACATTACGTGGTGTTTTCTGTGATGTCACTTATGATGATAAAGAATTTCGCAGTCAATATTTTCATGTGAATTCTTTTTGGAATGTTGAACTGATTTCGGATCATGCTTTAATATGGAAAGATGAAGGGTGCTTACATGGTAATATTTCATGTGAATTCTTTCTGGAATGTTGGGATGAAGAGGTGAAAAAAGTTTATGAAGTCCCTGCCGAAGCATGCGGAGTGCACATAATATATAACTCAGAGTGGGAGTCAGAGTCGGATCAAAAAAGAAAGAGGGATGCAGATATTAGTACTGAAGATGGGCTCTTTCCTACAAAGCAACTCAAGAATTATGATGACGATGACTTCATCTGTCACCCCTTGCAACTCAAATTTCTAGGCAGGGCCAAACAAAAGGAACTCTCACTAATACACTTCCTTTGATATTTTTACAGGTATCTCTTCCTTCTTTCCTTATTAATCACAAACTAACCTTTAACCTGCCTTTCTATAGTATGTCATAGTTTATGAACTTATGCTTAAATTTTATAAATACGACGTACAAAAGATTTTTAAAGAACAAATAAAGCTGTTGGTGCATATATATTTATATACATATCATATAATTCTTCTCAAAAAACTTGGGTGTGATCACTCAACTAGTAGTAAATATTGTTTGCACAGTAAATTGTGACATTAATGTGCAGGGCAATACAATTGTGTTGAGGATGTTGACAAATCAACCATTTTTAGCTGGCAAAGTTTTTCGTCTACTCAAGGTTAAATTACTCTGTTTTATCCTGAAATAATTATTCTATGCATCTATTTATTTGTTCCTTTCATTGTTCTTTGAGTAGTTTACTCCTGGTAGCACATTTTAACCTGCCTTTCTATATTGTGTCATAATTTATGAACTTATGCTTAAATTTTATAAATGCGACGTACACAATCCTTTTTTAAAGAACAAATAAAGCTGTTGGTACATATATATAAATATATATATATATTATATAATTCTATCGTCATGCTTCATAAATGCTCCCTCGTTTGATGATCCTGCTTCATATTTTCTGTTAGGCTCATTTGGGAAACACACACGTATATATCTTCAATTTAACTCATGGCTGTGAATTTTTTGTTCTGATTTTTTTTGTAATACTGTATAGATTTTGTTGATTATCATTACACTGCTTATTTCTGTTGGTTTTCATTTATTATATTCCTTATTATGTCCATTTTTTTAAAAGGGCAGGTGTGGTAAAAAATTGACATGATAATGAATTAATTGATATTTTAATAAATTTGGTGCTTTGAGAAAAAAACCATTCTTTCCTCCATTTTTTCCTTTTTCTCAGACTTCAGATTCTGAGTTTTTCTTGAAGCGTTGGCGTTAATTGAGAAATTTCTTCTCAAAAAGCTTGGGTGTCATCACTTACTTAGTAGTAAATAATGTTTGCATACATAAATTATGAAATTAATATGTAGGTAAATACACTAGTGCTAGTGCTGAGGATGTTGACAAATCAAGCATTAGCTAGATTTTCATATACTCTGTTTTATCCAGAAATAATTATTCTATGCATTTATTATTCCTTTCGTTTCTCTTCTTTTAGTAGTTTACTCCTGGTAATTCATTTAAATAGATTTTTTTTTTAAAAATGTCGTCTTACTTACCTGCATCCTCTTAATTCCTGTTTTTTTTTTTTGGTCAAGTCTTGTTCACTTAAAAGAAGAAAACATTTTATTTCTATTTTCTTTGCTTCCGCAGTTCAGAAAATCAGAAATCAAATACTTAGCAAGTTTCAAAACAATTATTCTGCCAATAATAAGTCTCTTTTTAGACTTGAAGAGGGATTCCAAGACATAGAAAACAGGTTGAAAATTAATTGAAATCTAATGTTCTTCTGAAACCAAGAAAGTGCTAAGTTCATTTGGGAGCTTGGAACAGTCTCTGCATCAATGAACAAGTTAGAGGAGGAAATCAATAACGGTATTAATAAGTAGATTGATTAATTAGGAAATCTGAGATTTTTTTTTGAAGGTGTTGGCATTGATTAATTACGAAATTTCTAAAAGAACTTGAGTGTTATTACTCTCCTAGCAATAAATATTGTTTGGATACGTAGATTGTGACATGGTATAGTCTGTGCTAATCCTTTTTGGGCTTGTGACTTCTATTCACAAATTTTCACTTGATGCTTATAAAAAAAAAACATTCAATTATTGTTCTTCATCTTTGATTAGCAAAAAGGATGAGTACATCGAATGCAACCTGGCAGCACTGATAATGTTGACAAATATTCTACCATTTTGGCACTCAAAGTTTTTCGTCTATTCATGATTAGTTAGTTTGTTTAAATGGATTTGTTAAAAAGTAGTCTTACTTAAGACTAGTGTGAATAATAATGTCATTCATTGCTTATGCAACTAATAGAATCAGAAAACAAAGACTGATTATAGGTGTCTTCTCACACTTGAAGAGGAATTCCAAGACAAACCAATAGCTCACCACAGAAGAACTACTTTAGGTCCTTATTGGTGTCAGAGGGTAAAAGAAATTGCACACTCTAAATGAAGCCTGCCTCGCAGCCGCATATTCAATCATTTGATGAATATCAATCAATGGCAAATGCAGTTAGAGGATTAATGTGGGTTGTGGCTTTGCTGAAAGAAATGAAGGTCGATATTGTTAGCCTGCCTTTAATTTGGTGTGGTAACTCGGGCAGTGTTGCTTTTGCCAGCAATTCAGTTCTACATTCTAAACGAAAGCACGCGGAGCTTGATTTACGTTCCATTCGTGAGAAAGTTGCAGCTGGTTTGGCGCCTCAGAACAGGTGGCATATGTATTGACGAAGCCATTTCCTTCTGGTTTATTTTACTAGTGTCTTTTCTTTCTTAATGTCATAGAGAACATATATATATATATATATATTATAATTCTATTGCCCATGATTCATTCATATTTCTGCTCTGTCATTTGATGATCCTATTCATATTTTCTACTGGACTCATTTGGGAAATATATATGTCTTCAATTTAACTCATGGCTGTGAATTTGTGGTGCAGATTCTTTGCAATATTGTATTGATTGTTATCACAATGCCTGTCATTTAAACTTGGTCTTCTTTTTTTTATTTTTTTTATTTTTTCGAATAAGGCTGAAACCAGACACATAATATACAGGACAACCTGGAATGATGACAAATCAATCTTTTATTTTTTGAAAAAAAAAACTGACTCTGCAAATTATAATTCTCTTCTTAGACTTGAAGAGCAATTCCAAGACATAAAAAAGAAGGTGCAAATTAATTGTGATATACTATATTTAAATGTTCTTGAGAGCCATCAGTTGCTACTACTCTGCAGTTGTTCAATGACTTGCATGCTCTGAAACTCGCTTCCCTTTAACTTTGTTCCTCATTTTTACCTAAGACTCTCTGCATCAATGAATGAATCAGAGAAGGAACTCAAAAACAACAATAGATATGGACATTGTAGCAATAAATATGGACACTGTAGGAGTTGGACTGCTCCCGTTGGCGATTGGAGCCTTTGGATTCATCACTTCCCTATTACCAGGTGCCTGCCACTATGACCATATTTGCTTGTGCATATCTATTACTTGGACATCTTTGTTTCAATGAAAATTTTGGTATCTAGTTTTCCAACTGCCTCTCTAGCTATCAACTTGCACTAACAAATGAGTCAAGCTCTTGGTTATTTTTCTTGGGTATTAACTATTCACAATGTTCAAGAAGTAAATGAAATGAGTTATATATATATATATATATATATATAGAATTGAAGTCTTGTGATGATGCTTGTTCAGCCAATTTAATATTTGGAAATTGATTAACAACATTTTATTCCAAACAATTTCTAGAATGAATCCATCAATATATTATCTTCCTACAATATATAGTAAAATCATATTTATGGGGTTAGAGGGGTTGCAAGTGGCAATTTACTCATATAATTGAATTCAAATTTTAATTAAACAAGTAATTTCCTTGTATACTCTAAGAGGGACTCAGTGATGGTCTTGTTATTAATTATTAATTTGTTGAGATTTTAAGTTTGGAGTCTCATATTTTTGTGCTGAAAAGGATATATATGGTTTCTTCAATGTAGTTGTTTCCCTCTCCAAGCCTGTACAAAATAAAGAAAAGATGAGAAGAAGTTCTTACTCTCATCATTCTCCATGGTTGCTAGGTAATTTTGTGGCATTTCATGTTCCTGCGAACAAAAACATCTTTGTTACTTGTACTCTATTAGCAGTTGGCTGCATCTAGGCAATGCTAATTTTATATAAAATAAATAAGAATTTTATTTCTAAATTAGTTTAACGTTGCAAGTCAAGTATTGTTCATACATCTTTGATTAGCATAAAGGATGAGTACAATTGAATGCAACCAGGTCAGAATTTGGTCTTCCGGTTTTATATTTAATTTAATTTAATTTAATTTAATTAATATGCCCTAATCTCCTACCCTCCAATTTTATTTTTATTTTTTTACTTTTCTCAAAGTTAGATTCTGCATTTTTCTGGAAGTGTTGGCATTAATTAAGAAATTTCTTCTCAAAGAACTTGGGTGTTATCTCCATTAATTTTGATGGTTAGTTAACCAATATGATGAGCTGACAATTCATTTATCATTCACTTTACTTCTGTAGCATAAGAATCCTGTCTTTCAGAAATATGTGCCTATTGAAGACGACTTATTGTTTTTGAGTTTTCACAATATGAAATCTATTTCTTTGCAATTTCAATCATGTCCAAACGGTGGTTTTTGCGATTAAAAAAAAAAAGTCTTAATTTGCAATTGCAGCTTGAGTTACATGTTAAACATATCTTGGGTCTGCTCATTTCTTGGCTTCTACTCAAGTATTGATTTATTTCTTTTTTCTTTGTAAAAATTTATACGAATTTAATCCATATAATGAACCTTCCTTTTTCCTAATGCCCCAGCAAACAAAATTGTAAGCTTATAGAGTAGAATTTGGAAGTTGTACAAGAGTTCAATCAAGTACCTATTAGACTATTTTTGTTGTTGCTTAATACTTATTAAATAAACATAGATGCTGATGCCTTTGATTTTACTCATTAGCTTAGAAATTTTGAACCTGAGAAGGAGCTACCCTATTTCTTTTTTGTTATACTAAATTTCAATTCTAAAGGTGGTTGGTTATTTGGATTCAACCTTTCTGTTCGCTATGTTAATAGTCTCTGCAAAGTAAAATCCTCTTTGGATGGTGAATCAAATTCTTAAACAATTTACAGAGTTTCTTTTGGATTCTTTCCATTTTTCAAAATAGATGCAAAGTGTTACTATAATAGGCAACTATTTATTGACACAAGAAGGTTAAATTGTCAAACACACGTGCGTATGAGCTATCCGCTTAATTAAATCATAAATTGCCATGGTTGTCATGCTTGTGTAACAAAAGTTGAGGTTTTGTCCTTCTTCTATATCGTATTGCTCTTTTCCTTTTATGAAGATTTTTTATCGTTAGCCTTAGGGTCAACAATCAAAAATTAACTAAAGATTGTGTATAAGCAAGCCTATGATCATTATCTTTTCTCGAGGATCCTTTTATTGATTCCTAAGTAATCTAAATGTCATGTAAATGCAATGAAAATAAGAGAAAATTGGTTTTGAGGTATTTAAAATAATAATTAAAAAAGAAAATGCAATTTAATCAAAATCCTAAAGCTAATATTTTTGGTATTTTTCAAATAATAATGGAAATGAATATGAATTAAATGAATATCTTGAAAAATTGGTTCAATGACTTTCATAGTTCACTAATAATATGGGAATTAAAATTCATGAAATCATAATTAAAAACCTCAAGTAATCATATTAAGTCTAACACTCCTAATAAATACCTCAAGTAATCATATTGAGTCTAACACTCCTAATAAATAGCTACTCCTACAATCACATTCATAGCTATTGCTTAGGAGTATTATTAAAGAACCACTTGATGTGTGAAAATAGAATACATGAATCCAATTGCTTCCTCTAATATGAGTACACAATCACGACATTCCAATTAACCCAAATTAACTATACAAACTAGTAATCACATAGAAAGTATAGTCTCAATGAATTAATCTGAAATAAATAATTAAGAATCATTCAATTGTAATAATCTAAATCCAATTACAAAATAAACATTCTTAGTTCAACATTACAGAGTCCAAATAACTCAAACAAAATCCTATTGAAACTACCTTTGGTCTTATTTAGGAATTTCAATAACAATAAGAAATTCATAAAGAAACTAAGATTGAGAAAAATTTCCCATTGAAGCTCTAAAACTCAAGACAAATTACCAATCCTCAAGAGTTGGAAGGTTAGTCACGCATGAAGCTTTTTTCTGTCACCAAAGAATGACAAAATGCAGCCATTATAGGTGAAGAGATTGGTTGGAATGAAAGGACAAGACTTTGGAAGGAGAGAGAGAAGAGAGAGAGGAGGAGAAAAGAAGTTGACAGAGGTACGATGGTGATGATGAAACGACGATTTCGATGACAATGATGGTAGTGGTGTTCTCCTCCTCCTCTTTCCTTGTTCACCTCCTCCCTCTGTTTGAGGCACTGTGCCTATATCTTTATTTTTTCCTTTTTTTTCAAGAATCAGTCTAGGATCTTTCATATTTTCTTGACTTAGTTTCCTTATCTAAAAAAAAGGTAACAAATATGTAATATCTTAATTTCTAAAAATAAACCAATTAAGGTAAATCATGAAATATAAGATATTTTTAATCTTTTTCAGCTTAATTGATTGCAACCACAATTAATCACAATCACTCACAATAAATGCAATTAAGTCCAAATTTTGTGATTAATTGTCTAAATATGATAAGAAAAAGCTTGTGAAAATATGGTTTGATTAGTTTCCCTTCTTCCTCTTCTTTTTGGCTCCAAGAATCAAGTTTACAAGAGTTTCCCCTATGGTTATTCTTTTTGGACATTTTTCATCTTTTAAGAGGGGGTATTTATAAACTCTTAATTATCTTATTAAAGATAATTTACTCATTGCCCTTAGTTTTTAGCTTATTTACATGGCCTTTCGACCCTTAGATCTTATCCTCTAATTAAATCTTGGGCATTGAAAGATGTGTGGTCCATATTTGCTCTTATTTTTCACATGCTAAAAAGATATATTATTTAAATCCTTTCTTAAAAATTCTAAGGCATTCCAAATGATCATTTTGCCCCTCATAAATTACGACACCAGGGCTAGGAGAAAGAAGAAAAATTCAACTCCACATAGGGAAACTTAGTTCACTAATTTCCACGATACCAACTAGCTAATTTTTCAGTATCTTGTCCTGACCAAATACCACAAAAATTTCCTGCCTATCCATTATTAGACTCCTTTCTACTTAAGGAACATGTCACAATTTTTCTTATTTTAAAATTCAACTCCTAGCTCAAGTTACAAGTGAAAGTTGATTAACCGTTGAACTTCTCTTACGCTTGTTCCTTAGGCTTTTCAAACTATGAAAGAGTCCTAAAATTAACTTCATCACTTGAGCTAGGGATTCACCATTCCAAACCTGACGTTTGACTTTTCCACAACTTCCAAAATTATTAGGGTTGGCTGACACACTTGGTTCGGCCAAAAATACTGAAAAATAGGGAGAAAATTCCAAACAATCAATTTCCACCCTATTTTCATCCTTGACTTTAGAAATAGCATTGTGGGACCTTTTGGAAGATTTTTTAACCCCAGAAACCTAATTTCCTTTTGGGACCTAAACTTCTTAAATTTTCAGTTTAGTCCCTATTCAGGTTTCTCTTAACACTTACTTCCCTTATCAACTTTCTGCCCCAAATTGACCATTGAGCTATTCCATACATCTCTCCAGAGGGTTGAAAATTTTGGTATGTTACATTTGTGATCTTAATTAAAAATGTCAAATTTTGATGTAAAAGACGATCAATAGAGTGGGGAAAGAGGGAAAGTTGGACTTGACATGGCTCGAGAAGATGAGTTGGCTATGCTGAGTATACAATAATGGTCAAAATTAACTATTGTAAACAATAGGACAACATTGCTCCACTTTTCATACTTTTTGGCCAACATTGCTCTAAGAAAAACTTCCGAAGCAAAATTGCTTTTTCCAAACAACTTCCGAAACAAAAATGCACCTTAACCCTAAATTTAATGTAAAAAGTGAGTAATACTTTCCAAATAAAGAAATTTGTATAGAGAATATCTATTTATTTATAATAAGAAAAAAATTAATTTTTTTAAAAGATTCACGCAAGTACCCAAGAAATGGGTTTTTTCCCTTTGGGAAAATTTCAAAAAAAGACAATTCAGTACAACGAAATATAAAAATCCCAAATCAGTTTGTTTTGTACTTTTTTGGGTAATTACGAAAATGCCACTAAATTTTTCACAACACCAATTTTGTAATTCACGACATGAGTTTTGTAATTCACAACATCAAGTGCTACGTATTTACAACTTACAGTGTAAATTCACAACACCAGATACTACGTATTTACACTATGAGTTGTAAATACGTAAAACCTGATGTTGTGAATTACAAAACTCATGTCGTGAATTACGAAATTAGTGTTGTGAAAAATTTAGTGGTATTTTCGTAATTACCCAAAAAAGTACAAAACAAATTGATTTGGGATTTTTATATTTCGTTGTACTGAATTGTCTTTTCCCTATTTCCAATGTCTTTTTTTGGAATTCTCCCTCTCCCTTTTCACTACTTTTTTTTAGTAGAAAGAAAAACTTACTAATTAAACAATCTAAATCTTTTTTAATTAAATTTTAAGAAATTTAGTTTTAAATAAGGATATTTGAAATAAACATATTACAGTTATTATAAATAATTAACTATCTTTTTGCCAGCATAATTAGTTAACTAGCTAAATCTAATCAAATGAGTTACATTACATGTGAGTCACATTTAGAGTTCACGAGCATAAGTTAACATGGAATAGAAATTGAATTGGTTATATACTTATAATTTAAAACTGATTTTAGTTTATTCACAAGTGATGTTCTTGTGTTGATGACATAAGCATCTTGCTTGAGTTTTTTTTTTTTTTAAGAAAATTGTAGTGAGGTCTTAAATAAAGGATTTTATGTTAAGAAGGTCTCATAAAATTGTGTATTTACAATAAAGTCCGGTAGAATTGTTAATACAGCTCATAGGGTTGTTAATGAGAATTTTACTATAATCATACAATTTTATGATACTTTTCTGACGTAAAGTCTTTTGTTTGTGATCTCAATGCAATTTTCTTTTTTTTTTTTTTTTAACACCAATACACCTGCATCTAAATGCATTGTATAAACCAATCTGAGAGGGGAGGGGATCCTCTCCCTTACAAATCCCCTACCTTACACCTCCCTTATAAAGGATGTGAGAGGAGAGATATTTAATTTTTATATTTTATTTAAAAAAAAAAAAGTCTCACCTCTCACATCCCAATCCCAACTCATCTGGGAGGACTGCAATCTTTTGAAGCGATATTGTTAGAGAGTGAGTCCAAGTTGTGGTGGTACTTCGAATCCCATGTCCTTTAGCCGAGAGAGGAAAGGCAGAGCACCAGCCTGTGCGTTGCATCTCAGTTTCTGGCTTTCTGGTGTATTGTATAGAACTATCTCCTCTATCTCATTATTCAGTTCGTAACGACAATGTTCTGAAAGCTTTTCGCCATTGAAATACTATATATACTTTGAAGAGTAGTAATCAGTTTATGCGCAATGGCTTCACTTCTTTCTTCCTTCCGAGCCCATTCTCTTTGCGGGTCCAACATTTCTTCTTCAAGGATATACGCGAAACCTCGAGCTGTTCTTAGTAGATCCAACAAGATGAAGGTTGCTTACGATCTGAAGCAAGGGCAATCTCGAATTTTCCATAAGCTTCCCTCCGGTCTGAGCTTGGAGGTACTTGTGCAGAAGGGTGTTGTTACAGAAGAGGTGGAAAGAAGAAAAGATAAGAATACAGAATACCCACCTTTGGTATTTGTTCATGGAAGTTACCATGCTGCTTGGTGCTGGGCTGAACACTGGTTACCTTTCTTCTCTGCTTCTGGGTACGATTGTTATGCTATTAGCCTGTTAGGACAGGTTGGTCTCTCTAGTCTCTATCTCTTTCAGGGTTGAATCCTTTGATTTTTTTTAGGGAAATTCCTATTTTTGATGCTAGATTTCTTTAACTCGTTCCTCAATAGTTAAAATGCTTGGAAATTGCAAATGTAACTCCAAGTTTAATACTTATTTCATTGGTCAATAGGTGAGTTGTACTAGCTTAGCTGAACTTGTATAGTACGGTCTCTCTCTCAGGGTTGAAAGAGCTGGAGTTGAATGGGAATGTTTCCTCTGTTTTTTTATGTAGCATATCAAATTTGGTTTTTTGTAATGGAGTTGTTTGGTCGTAGTAAAACTCATAGAGACGCACTTGTCTGTATGTGGCACATTGCTGACTCAAAAAATGCCAAAATATACGGTTGAATTTAGTAAATTGTAAAACTACTGTCATCACTGTTGGTCGGTCTTTTCATTTAGATGTATTAAAACAGAGATTGCTGCCGCAAAACCTGAACTTATACCTTAGTTTACAGAGTTGCCCTCCTTATATTCTGCCTCTAGAAGTCTCACACCGTTCCCTTGATCTATTGCTTCTGTTCTGACTTATATATTCTCCATGGTCAGGGGGAAAGTGATACGCCTTCTGGTTCGAACGCTGGTACACTTCAGGTATAATAGGTCTCCGTTTGTTAACTATGTTTCTAACATATTTAAATTTAAAATCATTGACCGGACAGATTTCAATATGGATGATGCTCTTAGGATGACATGTTTGCTCCAAGTTCTGCAGTAGACACATGCAGGAGATATTGCAGATTTCATCAATGAAAATGTCTCATCATCACCTGTATTACTTGGGCATTCTTTTGGAGGGCTTATAATCCAGAATTATATTGCCGCATTAGGCAGTGACCAACTTGGAGGTACTCTCTTCTTCTAGCTTATTCATGCATGTGCTTGACAACAACTAGAGAATGAGACCCCAACATCAATTCTTGCAATTTAGATGCAATACAGACACTTCGCTTTTTGGAGAATTATTGTGGAGGGATGATATAATTTTTTGCATTTGTATTCTTAACTGTAATAACTTTCTGACCAAGAGTAGCTCATATTATATATAGCCAATCGTTAAACTCAGATTTTGGGAAATCAATGCATCGGTATTAGATATCTTTCATGAGTGTATTATTTTATTGATGTCTTGAATATGCCCTAAATATCTTAGGGGTCTTGTGTGAGCTGTAGATGCCTTTCTGGAATGTGTTATTAAATTTCACAGCACTTTTTCCTTAGTGCACTTCTTTTCATTTGTTTTGCTAATTATGGTTGGGCTTCATGCTAGAAATGAAAAACTTGTACCCAAAGCTTCAAGGAGCTGTCCTTATCTGCTCTGTGCCTCCTTCTGGTAATAGGTGACTGACTAAACCCTCAATGCTTTGAGATTGTTTTTAGAGATCCAGAGAGAAAGAGAATCTTTATATGCAATTGCCCTAACAGATATTTTCTTTACATTCATTAGTGGGCTAGTCTGGCGGTATCTCTTTTCCAAGCCAATTGCTGCCTTTAAGGTACACAAACTGGTGTTTTAAGAAATATGATTTTCTAGAATTTACTTTTATAAAATGTATATGCCATTTGCTTAAAATAAACAATGCATACATGCCCAACATGGCAGGTCACACGCAGCTTGGCAGCAAAAGCCTTTCAAAACTCTCTTTCTCTTTGTCGAGAGACATTTTTCTCAGCAACTATGGAGGACCATATTGTTAAAAGGTTTGTTTTTCTGGAAAAATTATCCCATAGACAAATCAATTGAAAATGAAAGGTGATGCTGAATGATATATTCATTGGATTTTAATTATTTTATTGCTAATTGATATAAGATTTTGTTAATTTGTTCGTCAAAATATCTTGGCAATACAAAACCTAGTCATGTAACCTTGTATATTGCAACAAGAGCTTGATAGAAAGGCGATGGGGAAAAAGGAAGAAGCTCCTTTCCAAAAATTTCAGTCTAACATAAAACCTTGGTAGTCCTTACAAGCCGCTAAAGTGAAGAAAGTATGTGATTTTGTTTAAGGGGAAACATGTTGGTTTATTTGGATTTTAAAACATGTTGGTTTGAAATGGTGCATAGTGGAAAAATTATCTGTATAAATTGATAATTAGAAACTAATTTTTAAGGCCCCAAAAAAACCAAGATTTTAATTCTATGAAAGAATGGCTGATCCGTATATTTTTAACTTCAAATTTCCTAAGTGTTTCAAAGTGTTTGTGTGTTGTGACATATGGCCACTAGTATGAATATCTTGTTGACACATGGACACTACTGCTTTGCAAGTTAGTAGTTTCGTTCAACACTCAATTCCAAACTCTATCCTGACCTTAATTCTATTTGGTTGGTTACTCATGGCCTTCAGTTTAACATATAAACATTGTAGGTTGTGCTTGTACAATTTGCTCATCATGCATTATTATAATGTTACATCGTTTTGCGAATAACTAGCCTCCATTCTGTATATTGCACAACACAGAAAACATCAAAAAGTGCATCCAGATTTAAAGAAATAGTGAATGGTCAGTGTAAAAATGTGTGTTCAGAGTTCAGACCCCATAGCTTTTGGTTTCCTATAGTATTTATTATTGTTTCAGATATCAAGAGCTTATGAAAGAAAGTTCAAGGGTCCCATTGTTTGACTTAAGAAAGCTGAATGCATCACTTCCAGTGCCTAAAGTGCCGGATGGCTTTCTTGACATTCTTGTTTTGGGTGCAAGTGATGACTTCATTGTGGTATGTCCTCTGTTCAATATATAAATCGGTGACTTGGATTTTATTCTATCTGGCACGACGTATATGCTAATTTTTTAATTACTTTGAAATTCGATGTCTAATATTATATTTTTTTTAAAAAGAAATAGCGAACAGAAGTCACTATTTGTTTGTTATATTCTTAAATACTTTTTTTTTTTTAAAAAAAAAAACAGCAACTTACCTAAATGCCAAAGACCTAATATTTGAACCCTTGAAAAGCCACATCCCAACATTAAATTCATGAGGATGAAGAGTTCAAGGCACATATAAACCCAATATTAGAATCCTCCCCCCTCTTGTTTTTTGATAAACAGAATATTCACGAGATAAATACTAATGCTTTATTCTTTAATGCAATCTGTTGCAAGTATTACCTCCGGTCCTCAATATAAGATCTTATCACTGCAAACGAGATATTAAATTGAGGACCCTATGTAGTACTGATACTTCTTTGGCCTTGAAATAGAAGTATAGAACTGATTCAGCCTAAGCTTGCACGTTTATTGGTTTCAGGATGCTGAGGGGCTCAAGGAAACAGCAAGTTTTTATGGTGTGCCACCTGTATGTGTTGAAGCTGTAGCCCATGACATGATGTTGGACATTTCATGGGACAAGGGTGCAAAAGTCATCCTTTCATGGCTGAATGATTTAGGTAAAATAGATGCTTGAAATTGCAAAAGTCATCCTTTCATGTTACCCTCATTTTGTTGCATCAGCACAAAAACAGAGATTATCTACCTGTTAGTTGGTGTTGGAGATTTTCGTTGATATCGGTTAATTTCCTTTTTATTTGAAAATAACTAGTGAGGTGCAGGCAGAATGATAATTTCATGTAATCCTTCTCACATTAGAATATTCAAGGGCAATTCGTCAAACGTTTTCTCTTAATAGAAGTAAAGTAGACTCTCATTTGTCTTTAGAGAGTATGTAGTGGGTGTTTCAAGCTGCAAGTTTGTGAGCTAGTTTATACAGTTCCAAGCTGGGCCAATTATAAGTGCAATTCCATTTTTATGAGCATTCAAGTGAGTTTTAGTATGGCTTTTGCCCCTTAACAGATGTCAGATAATTAATGATCATTTATGCCCTACAATTATTCACAAAGGAGCTGTATATCAAGAAGCTTTTCTTCCTTTCAATGCCGTCTTGGAACGGTTAATATTTTTTAATGGCTAGGATAGCATTACTTCATTTTTCACACCAGGTGATATTCTTCCCAGATAAATAAAAATCCTTAACATGAACTTTAAAATGGGCAACGAGAATGTCATTTAAAAAAGGGTTAAAGTACATTTAACAACTAAAAGTATTTTGTTATGCATCCTAAACCTTTAAGTATTTTTCTGGTGTGTTCATCACCCTAAGATATTTTTCTATATTTTGATGTTGGGTGCTAGATGCTCCAAAAAATGCTTAAGAATGCTAGATTCACTAAAAATATGGTTGCATTTCAAAACATACTTTAGGGTGCCTTAATGCCCCTAAAAAAAATACCTCTACGTGCACTTTAACCTTGTTTAAAAGGATGCAGAATTTTACAATTTGCATATTTAGAAGTGATAATTTTTCTCCACTCTTGGAAACTAAAAATTTGTGTTGTTAGTAATAAGAACACTGCTACAAGAAATGCTGTTACACTCATTTAGAAAGGCCTGAAGTATCTTGGTTGAGAAGAAAAAATATGTTAAATTCATGAACTCAAGAAACAAATTTAACAGTCAATATTCAACTGTCATGATGGCTGATTGAGAGGAATGGGATCCTCACCACATGGTCAAGAGTTCGAATTGATAGATGAGGAAGAAAAGAAACAAATTTAATGCAAATAAAGTATCAATATTAACATTGTCATAAAAGAGATAAAATATAATTCATGAACACATTTAGCAAACTCACTGTCTAAAAATCAAAATCTAGTAGCTCTATGCCATGATAAATATCCAAGTGGTGTGGATAAGATGGGATGTTGATGGAATCCAAGACAAAAATACTCTTCCATACTAGTTTTGATGTGAAACAGGCATCAAGTAACATCCAAAAAGTCAAAATTTTGGATGGATTTAAACACAACTTCTAATTTCCTAACACAAACGCTGCACACGATGTGATTTGCTTCATCTTCACAGCAAAAATTGGCAACGCTCTTCAAGCTCCTGTGTTTGGATACTCGAAAACTACATCTTTCCCTGTAAGCTTCCTGTAAACTCCAGAAAATGTCTCCAGCTTGTACTCAGTGTTATTGCGTTCCTTGGGGTCCAAGAAAACCTAAAAATGGGTTACTGACACGTTATAAGATACAAACGAGAGAACCAAACTTCAGATTTACATCCATTACACAAGCAATGACAAGCCTTCATTATCTTTGAGCCATCGATGTGGAATCTGGTTCGCTTGCCAACAATTTCAGCAGGATGTGCAACATCCTCCAAGATGGTATCATGAACAGCAGTTAATGTGCGAGAGCGTGGTCGTTGGACAGCGGAGCCTTTCTTTGGTGGCCGCACAATCCTTCTAGTGGCAATCAAGACAACATCCTGACATTGTGTAGGATCTCATGTTATACAATGTGGAGAACAAAAGCTATCAATTGGATAACCAAGCATAAAACAGAAAGAAAATACAAAAACAAAACTTGAAATAGAATTGAAAAAAGAAAGTTAAACAGCACATTAATACTACCAATTGTCCCTAATATAAGAGCAAGATAATTAATTTGGGGATATTAAGAAAATTAGTTAAGTTAGTTATTTGTTACAAATGTGTATTGACTTATCTAAACTACACTCTTCAATCTTGTAAATTGACACTATCCTTGGGTGGAAATCTCTTTAATGTATGCAATCAATAGGAACACTTTGGAGAAAAAAATTATAAATTTGGAAGATAAAATGGATAAAAGTCCTAGAGGGGACTCTCAACAACTCTATTTTCTTTAAAGGTACAGCCCCATCTTCTTCTCCAGTCCTTCACGGTGGTATGGGTGCGAGTTCATTCTATCCACGACCGTTCCCTCTTTTGGTTCTTCAAGGTTTCCTTTGCCTTGTTCAACATTGCTCCCTTTTTTTTTCCTTGTTGCCGTTGGACGTTCCAAATAAGGAAGGACTTGTGTTATCCATTAGTAGAGCTTCCATTGTGAGGTACTTTTATACCACGTTCTTTTTCCTCTGGCTGTCATCAGGAAAAAAAAATGGAAAAACAAAATCCAATTATTTTTATGATTGATCTCATTCTCTTTTAA
>JBAGKO010000010.1:31426198-31436611 GCA_037177275.1 Acacia concinna
AACAATGCCCATTCATCAAACAATTATAGGTAACAACATTAGGCCCTTGATCACTCTTAAGCATTTTAGCTAACACAGCATGAGCTTCCATAATCCTTCCATCTTTACAGAATGCATCAACCAGGATGTTGAAAGTATAAACATTTGGGTATATGTCTTTCAATATCATTTCTTGAAGTACTTGATTTGTTTGATCCCATTGATCCATGCTACAGAAGCCATGGATTAGACTACTACAAGTAACAACATTTGGTGATACCCCACGATCAATCATTTCAAGATACAAATTGCGGGCATCATTGACAAGTCCATCTTTACAAAGTGCATCGATGACTGTGCTGTACATAACTATATTCGGCTTGACACTATGCCTTTCCATTAATTTAAGCAATTTAAGAGCAGATGTTGTTTTTCCTACCTTACATAACCCATTTATTAATGTACCATATGTAACTTCATCCAGATGAAAACCTTTGGCCATTACGACATCATAGAAATCTAGAGCTTTGCCGATATTTTGGTTGAAGCACAGTCCTTTTACCAGTGTTGTCAAAATGATGGCGTTTGGTTGATAACCCATCTTCAAAATTTTCCCCAACGTAGAAAAAGCAAAATCCATCTGACCAACGTGGCAGTAGCAATTGATCAAGATGCTCAGGTTAATTAAATCCGGCGTGAAGCCCTTAAACTCGGCTTGTGCAAGAAGTGAGATAAAAAGGGGATAATGTTTCATCTTCGCTATAGACCCTAAAATCTTATTAATACGGCGACTGGATGGTGGGGGACGCATGTTAAGCATGCGATTCACAGAAGCAACAGCGTAGTTGAGGGTGCTGGGATTTAGGGAATGGGAATGAAGAAAACATTTGAGAGTAAGAGAAGAAGGTAAAGAGAGAAAGAAGGTACAAGTAGCAAAGAGAGGAAATTTGGAGAAAGTGTACCTAGCCGAAGCAGAAGAAAGCATATTGACATGGATGTGATTGAAAGAGGAGTATATGTGATGCTTCAATGCTTCTTTACTTCACCGAAGGGATCAATCATCAAACTGAAGCTTGGAGAGTGTGAAGCCGAAGCGTAATAAAAGAAATACAGTAGAAACTGAGGAAGTGATGGTGGAAGGTCTTTCCGACTTTCTCATCGCCCGGCGACAAAGTCAGGCCTTTTATCTTGGACAGGAGATTTCTCTTTGTTGTAGGTTGACAATAAATTTCAAAGGGTCAAGGGGTAAAATCCCAGAAGTTTTCACTAGCTAATTATATCCTAAAAGGGCAATTTTTTCCTAACAATTTTGTTATAATTATTATCTCCGTTAATCAATAAAATATATTAACTTTGACAATCCATATATTATTTTTGTTAAAATGTAAATTTATCTTAAAGGTTTATCTATTATTTAATTTATTTTTAAAAAATTACATTTATAAATTTTGGGGCAAAATTGCAGGTTAATAAATCTAATATGAATTATATGTGAATTATCAGCTCAACATATTTAATTAATTAATAATTAAAATTAACTGAGATAACTATCCAGATAAAATTGCCCCTCCAAAAACTTTATGCACAATTTTGCACCTTCAGCGTGCACTAAATATAATAAAGATTATATTTAGATCAAGTTCTTTAAAGTCATTTTGTCAAGCTCTCAAATCACATGTGGCCGTATGTTATATTTATTGTATTTGAGATTATAATTAAATAATAATAATTCAAACATAGGATACATAACCTCATGTGATTAGAGAACCTGACGAAATAGATTTAAGGAACTTGATTTAAGTATCTTCCATATAATAATTCTAATTTAAAATATTATTGTAATTGTGATTATAATTTGTCAATTAGTGAAGAAATCACATTAAAATTATAACTACAATTAGTACAATGCTATGGAACATTGCTTATCTACTGCAAGCTATATGTAATATTGTAATATGCCACAGGGGCACAGACCTTTGTATGTTTTTCCTTTTTTGTTAACAATTCTTTATAAGTTTTTCTTTCACTTTATTGTGCATAATTACTATTTCATCCAAAAAAAAAAGATTATATCCTAACTAGCAAAAAAATTACGTTCTAAGGAAAAATTTAAAAACAAAAACTAGAATCGAAATTCATACCAGATATGCTACCGCTGGCTAATAAAATGTGTGGATTTTTGTATAATAAGAGCAATTTATTCAGAAAAGTAAAATGATACACACTACATGCTAATTGCTTGATCTGTTTTAGATCCTCTAAGAAAATTGAATATCCCATTTCACTTAAAAACATACTCCCTCTTATCCTAATTATAAGGTCCAATTGACTTTTTTAAAGAATCCTAAAAAAGTTAATTACATGACTTTAAAGCACTAAAATTTATTGTTTTTCTTTAAACTATTTTATTTGACTTATGAATTAATATATTATATAATAAAACACAACATATGATATGATTAAATAAATTACTTTGTTTCCTTAACTTTTTTAAAAAAAATTAAATAGGCTTTATAATTAGAACCAGAAAGAATATATTTATGTGATATTTTTCAGTAAAAACTGGTGCAATTTGTCCAAATAACTTTTTATTCTATCCAATATGATGTCATATATCATACAACTCACGCACATGTATACAAGCATTATTTTATACCATGTCATATTAAGTATTTGGTGGTAATAAAAAATATTAATTGGAATGCATAAAGCATTTTGATATTAAGTTTGTAAGAATGCATAAAGCATTTTTGGGATACCTTTAATTGGGTCCAACAATGCTTAATGAATTTGTCAGTTAGAAAACCATACCAAAAATAAATATGCTTATAAATGTTAAACTTTCCTCAATCTAATGTTGATGTAGTACAATAGTATCATATAATTCAATAGCCGAGTTCACATTAGTGGAATAAGACTACTTGTTATTACGACTGCTATATTATAAAGTTGATGGTATCTTTGTCTCAGTTCCCATATTTTTTGCACTGATATTATCCCAATTTACTTAGTGAATGACCAGAGACTAGAGTTTGGCTTCTCTCATTGTCTTTCTCTCATTTTCTTCTCACCATCACATCCCAACCATTGGATTATGAGAGAGAAATGAAAGAGATTTATTTCTCTTTCATAATCTAATAGTTAGGATGGGATGATAAGAAGAAAATTAGAGAAAGACAATAAGAATATCTTTCTTCCCAGAGATCAAACCCAGCCCCCAAAAGAAAAGAACTTTCTTCTTTCTTTTTTTTTGGTGCAAATTTGTTCACCTTGCTTGATAATAGATTGGGGCAATAAAAATATACTACACCCACAAGGACGCAGTGATAACAGAATCCTATCTGACACCTAACATTAAGTTAACTAATAAGATTTGGCCATTTTGCAGGATGTAGTGGAACTCCTAGGTCCTTGAGTGGAGGAGCCAACACCAGCACATGTTCTCTGTTGTTGCAAGGTTGTTACATTACCATGAACTCCTCCCAATAACATTTGAGACTTCAGCAAAGTAGTCTTGAGACCAGTGGCAGATGAAAGATCTGCAAAAGTTGTCATGAGAATATCTACGAATTAAAAGTTTCATTATGAAAAACATTAATAATTCATATGCAAAACAGAGGCTGATAAGCTTCAATAACTTGCACCTGGGGCGAAAAGAAAACTTTTGCAGCTTACTATGAAATCGCATCAAGTTTATGAAGTAATCTATGAATAAAACAGAAATTCAAAGACGATATTGGGTCTTCTTGTCTAAAAGATACCTTCCCTCAAGAAAGAAACCCTTCATCACTAGGAATACAAAACACCAGTAACCTGATGAATTTTGGAGGAAATATCAATTGTTGGAGCATTTCTTGCACAAATCCCCATTCAACAATGTCATACGCCTTCATTAAGATCGATTTTGAGAAGGCATTTTGGAGATGATATTCTTTCTATTCTTTCTATTTTAGGCTCTAATGATCTCTCGGCATATTAAAATGTTTGGTGCTATAGTTCTTCAGTGGAAAAAAGCTCCTTGGTTCATATAAACTATCTCCATGACGATAATTGTAAGTGGGTATTTGGATTAGCTTATTTTATGTTATTTTACACTGTACGAGTTAAATATGATGAGTTTTGTCTAATAAAACTCATCATATTTCTATAGCAAACTTGTCAATCAATCAATATTCTATGATCTCATTTCCCTTGGATATACACCAAGCTGCTACTAATAGTACTACAGTCCAAATTCACTATCACAACACAAACTCTGCATAAAGCATAAAGCATGAGGCAAGCTTTACCAGTTCCTTGAAGCAAAAACTATAAGGCCGTCACAACCAAAAAATGGGAGGACCTGGGACTGCAGGGAAGGTCATTGTTCCCCCCAGGCAGAATGCAGCAATCAGCCTCAAACTCGTTGAATGACTGTATGTACCTCGTCACATATGGATTTAGAGAAACTCCTTGCAGGATCTCGAGAGAACCCTGCAGTGAATATAGATACCAGAAATAATGGCATCAAACCAATCAGTACAACATATTCATGCCACTACTAATATCAATAATGAGACAATATTTGCAAAACTATTTTGTGTGCATGAGCATGTCGGTAAAGTAATACAGCTTGTACATTTTTCAGGGATCTGGAACCTCAAAATCAATATCAAAGTATGTAACAAGCAGCACCTTTCATAAGCCATAGGATGATTTGACTCATTTCTCAAACTTTATACTCCCTCTAGTCCATAATATTGGACTTATTTTGAGAGTTTGACGTGGTTGAGAAAGAAGGCTGCTATGACACTATCATCAGCTGGTTACTGCCTTTCCAACTGCAGAACCAGCTTCTCGTTATATGTCAACTGCCTCACCCAATGCAAAATGAAAATATTATGGTATAGGATACAAATTGGTCACGCTGTCAACATATAGTCATAAACATGTTATCAGTAAAATAACAATATATGACTTTCACAGTGCTTTAAAGAGATTAATGCATCTGAAAAGCAGTGTCAGCAAGATATTGAAGCTGCTTTAACGTTCTGTATCTCTGTAATCCACACTATATATGGAGGATTGGAAGCAAGGAGTTCAGCCTGATTGTTCAGATAACAACTTATGAGACTGCAAACTTCTGGTCTTCTCTAAATAGAAGATGAAGTCAACAATGGTAAAAGTAAACATTTCTGCTTTCACAGAATTAGCTATAACACCCAACTGATTCTATGGGATACAGTGCATTGCATTGAAATATTGATTATGCATGAAGGATAAATTTGAAACTTGTAACAATAAAGAGAATATGGTACCTACCAACCTGACTTTCCTTATGCGGACGAATTTTCACTCTATTTACTGCTTCAGTCACTTTCTCTTTACTCTCTGACATGAGTTCGGTGAAAACTTCCTGTAAAACGGCTTTAATTTTCCCTTCATCATCCTGATCACTAACTTTTAAGGCCAAGCTTGCACATGGAGTGCCAACTCATTCCACCACCTTAAGAACAGTATGTAACACAGCCTTTAGCTCCTGAATGGAAAACACAGTTATTGTTCACTTACTCCAAGTGAATAACATCACAAGTATGTAGTACAAGAAGTTAAACAAAATGTCTGCACGTTTACCATAAGCAACCTAGACCTAAAACACGATGCTAATATGTCATGCGCAGAAATATATGATAGCTAATCATGAATATATGTCAAACTTGAATTTGATGCTAATATGTCACGCGCAGATATAACTTTTTTAAATAGATATCATACATCATACAATACACACACAAATATAAGCAGTGTTCATTATTTTGTACCATGTCATGTCAAATATTTTATTGTAGTAACAAAAAAATGTTATCAAGTCTTTTTTTTATATCACATATGGTATCCGATTAGAGACTCATGGCCCTCTCAACACAAGTGTTTCCTCTAAAACTTCAACTCGAGACTCATAAGAATATAACAAAGTCTTACACCGTTATATCAACTCTCTATTGATTATCATGTCTTATTTTTAACTATGTGACAAGCTAACCCTCAAATTTTAGAATGTACTCTGCTGTCTTTATTATAATTCATGTTTATCTAATTTGATTAAATTTAATAAGTTGCTTGAATTAGTTAATATAACATGGATTTTTTTAAAATACCCTAATAATCTTCCTATTCCCTCATTCCCTTTCCACCTTGATTATATTTAAGGGAGCACCAATAGGGGTAAGTTAGGAAAAGATTAACAGGTAAGAAAAAAATGTATTATATTTAGAATTAAGATTAAGTGCCTGTTTGGGGGGGAGAAATAAGTTACTTCTCATTACATTTAAGTAACTTTTGATAATATAGGTGTTTGAGTAGAATGGTGAAGAGAATGACTTCTACCCAAAAAGTGACTTATTTTATAAGTTAAAAAAATAACTTATTTCAGAAGTCTCTCTGATTCTCTCTCTACTTCTGTTATTTTTTATCCAAACACAAATAACTTCTTATAAGTAACTTTTTTTTAAAGTCACTTTTCATAAGTTACTTATCATCAAAGTCATTTCTACCCAAACGGGTCCTAATTCTACAAATATATCTTATTTTCCATTTGATCATAATTATAGGGCCTAATTGACTTTTTTTGGAGAATCCTAAAAAAGCTAGTTACATTACTTTAAGATATTAAAATTTATCATTTTTCTTCAAACTATATTGTTTTTTTTAGGAGCCATATCACTCTGCAAATTTTCAAATTTTAGTAATTTCACTCAAACTGCTATCTAGGTTAAGTTTAACCGTTAGTTGACCAAATATACAGAGTCAACCATCTACATGACATTTATATCATTTTTATTTAGGGTTTAAGTGCAAAAACCGTCTCGAAAATTTTCACTTAAAAGTTATGTTGATTTAAAAGTTTTCAAATTGTAGTAATTTCACCTTAGTTATTTTCCAAGCTAAATTTGCCTATTAGTTGGCCATATATGCTCATTTATCAAGTGTGTGTGTCATTCACTTCATTTTTTTTCTTAATTATATTTATAAATAAGGATTTTTTAAAAAAAACAAAAAGTTGCACCACATCTGAATTATTGAAGAAAATCAAATAGGTTAAAGTATTTGGTGCAATGAAGAGAAAATTGAAAAGTGTTTATCTCAACATCAGTGGGTACAGCAAAGAAAGGTTGCGAGTGGTCATACTCTCAATAATTATGCTCAATGTGTCTTGAAGTTTGTAATTAAATCTTGTTTTTCATTACTTTCTATTGAATGTGAGCTCCTCTTCCAACATCGACTTTTTTCTTTAATGTCATTCATGCTATCAGCTTAGCATATTTAGTCAAATAATATTCAAACTAGACCTTTATAATGGTCAAGGCAACTTTGCTACAATTTGAAAACTTCCATGCCAATAATAAACCCAAAGAATTACTGGGGAACATTACTCCTGAGTTAAAGCTTTTAAAGTAAACTTGCATCTTAAAAAATGATGTAAATAACAAGTAAATCTATCAGCTCTACGTATTTAGTCAATTAATAATTAAACTTAACTCAAAATAGCAAGGGCAAATTTGATATAATTAGAAAATTTTTAGGGTAACATTGCTCGAGAAAAAACTTCAAGGGTAAAATTGATATTTTTGACAATTTTTGGGGGAAAATGGACCTTAACCCTATAAAACTATGTGTAAATAATCAAACATATTTTGGCTCTAGGAAAAAGGGTTTTGACCACTTAAACACAAGGTCTTGAGTTCTGGTCCATATAAATACAAAGCATCTTTAAAAGACCTACTTTAAATTGGGCCCAACAATACTTAAAGATTTAACCCAACGGGAGAACCATATCAAAAATAATTGTTTAAGAATGTTAAATCTTCCCCAAGCTTGTTTAGACCAATAAACAGGTTCCTTATCAGTTTTCGCCTTTTAAACAATTGTGTCCAGATTGAATAGTATAATGACCATTATCAGTATAATACAATCATTTATTATTCACACATTCAGTAGTCATATTTTATTCCGGCCAAAAAAAATGCAGTCATATATTTAATAATGCCCAACAATATTTTCCAACCATTGCTTCATTTAAAAAATTCTGTTAACAATTTGTTCAAAAATTTGGTTATTGATAAAGCACAAAGGCATCATATAATTATTGGAGTCAATCCTACCAACATGGGTGAGGCTTGCCGTTGTTTTGTTGCTGCTACTTTATTCTAATAATCACCATTTTTTTTCCTTGTATGGATATCATCCCAATTTACTGATGCTAGTGAACGACAAGAGACATTTTTCCCCCACAGGATTTTATTTTATTTTATTGTTATCATTTTGCACATTCGCTCAACTTCCTTGATAATAGATCGGGGCATTAAAAATATACTAAACCAATAAGTATGTGTATTGATAACAGAACCCTAGTTGACATCAAACATTATGTTAACTTGTCAGCTTATGTCCATTTTGTAGGATGTGGAACTCCTAGGTACTTGAGTGGAAGGAGCCAACACCAATACATGTTCTCTGTTGCAGTTGGGTTGTAACATTGCCATTAGCTCCTCCCAAGAACATTTATAAAAACATTAACAAGTCATCTTTGAAAGAGCGAACCAGCCTTGTAAGATAATCTATGATTATAACGACAATCAAAACAAATATTAGATATCCTCGCCTAAGACCCCTTTCTTCAGAAATTCCAGAATCCAGAATAGCATTAGTCACATCATCACCAATAGCATCCCATGCATATTTGTCAAGACCTGAGTTATACTGTCAGGTCCTGGTGATCTGTCAACACAAGTAAGATATTTAAGGAATACAATAAGGCTACATCATGACTTTATTGGTTATATAGAAAAGTCATCTCAGGTACACTTTTATAAACAAGTAACGAATTGGAGAGGAAAAGAGAAAATAAAAACAATATCAAAAACATCTAAAAGAGGACCCAAAAAAAAACACCACCTATCTTTCTTTCTACAACGAACTTGTCACTCAATATACTAAGATCTCATTACCCTTGAATATACACCAAACTGCAACTAATAGTACTACAGTCCAAATTCACTATTACAACACAGACTCTGCATAAAGCATTTGGCAGGCTTTACCAGTTTCCCCAAGCAAAAAACTATATGGCCGTGCCTTGGAACTTAGGAAGCTTGTAAAAATCTGCTGTTAACACCAGTCCTATACAGATGCAATTTGGATGCACTGGTAATGCAGATCTTGGTGTTGGCGCCTGCGAAGAGAACATTCCCTTCAGTGACTATGAGTCCTTTGTCTGAGCCGGCACTCATAAATCCTTCCCCTGTCACAACCAAAAAGATGGAAGGACCTGGGATTGCAGGGAAGGTGACTGTTTCCCCCTGAGGAAGAATACAGCAATCAACCTCAAACTCGTCAAATGGCGGTATGTACCTTGTCACGTATGGATTTAGAGGAACTCCTTGCAGGATCTCAGGAGAACCCTGCAGTGAATATAGATACCGAAAATAATGGTATCAACCAATGAGTACAACATATTCATGTCTTCGTGCCACTACTAATACAAATAATGAGACAGTCTTTGCAAAACTAACTTTAGTACATGAGCAAGTTGGTAAAGTTAAAAATGCTCTTCCCTCTTAAAGGGATTTGGAACCTCAAAATCAATTAACAAGGTGCATCATTCATAAGCCATATAATAATGCAGTTCATTTCTCAAACTTTATACAATGCATGAGACCTACATTTAGTTTCTTAGGAAATGAGTATTGATATGTCCATTGTATGTTTTTTCCCTCTCTTTGAAACAGAGATTGTCAATTTTCTAAAATCTGAGAAGATCAGAATCCCTTTTTAAGTCCCTTCCCACAGATGGTGCTTAAGACAGCAGTAAGCATTGCTCCCTTGCTGGGCGCAGTGCAGGCAGACTGATAGAAATCTAGGATCAGTTGAAAAATAAAAAATCAGAGAAATCGATAGCCCCATGAGTATTGTATCTACACCGATTTTTCTACTAGTTCTCATTCTCAGGGGAAAAAATCAGAGTTTCAAGATGCTAGGAATGCAAATTTTGATCCCTGTCTGGCTCCTGACCAGGGATCTTTCATACAACTAAAACCACACCATCTTTCCAGGAGAGTCTGGATGGCTTGTATCATGGAATGGAAAATAATAAACTATATAGATCTCTACCTTCCCATTTCTCTCAAAGCTTATTTATAAGAATCAAACTTGCATTGCTATTACAAAACGTAAAACCTGTAGGAATAAAATCTCTACAACCATGCTATTCTGCCCATTCCTCCAATACAAAAAATGCTTCATTGAACAGTGAATCGTACAATTCATCAAAAATCATATCATGTGATAGGCCCACAGCTAATGGACAGACAATTAATGGGCCAAGCCTAAGTGAGGAGTGTGTGAGATTTGTGTGTGCCCGCACATGAGAGAGAGAGTTGTACAATGTACTGATAT
>JBAGKO010000010.1:31448614-31458870 GCA_037177275.1 Acacia concinna
GATAGGCCCACAGCTAATGGACCGACAATTAATGGGCCAACCCTAAGTGAGGAGTGTGTGAGATTTGTGTGTGCCCGCACACGAGAGAGAGAGTTGTGAGAGAGAGTTGTACAATGTACTGATATATATATTTGGGCAGAGGAGCATGGTAGGGTTTTTTTTAAGGAGATTGTGGTTTAGCGAGGGAGAGCCCTGGTCTCTTAAATACCAGGTTAGGGGTGGAGGAAGTTCATCTTACTTCATCATTTATCTTTTATGTCAGTTAAGCTTAGAGTATTGTTTTATCATTTCTAGCATCTTATTTAGGTTTTTGTTTATGCTGTAAATCTCTTACTTCCATCTATTTGAGGTACTTAATATAAATTCAGCATTAGTTTTTCATCATTTGGCTTGGGCTCTATCATCATGCAAACAAACTGTTTAGACAAAGTAAACTAACACGCAAAAAAATGGCCAACAGAACTGATTTCCCACCTGTACCTCCCATTGTCAAGAAAAGGAAAGGAAGCATGCAAAACATACTGCTCACAATATCTAATAAAATTAAAGAACTGAATAGCCTCCGTATATTCCTCAGCCTAGTGAGACATATGATCTCTAGCATGCATCATCCTACGAGGGGTAAGGCTGTATTTCGCTAACAAGCAATTCTCAATGCTTAAGCCAAATATTACCACCGCTCATGATAACATCTTATAATGAAACTCCAGTAACAAGCACAGAATAATCTATCACTTACCTGTTTGTAAGTGAGCATGGAGCACAGAGTCTTAACATCAATGTACTTTGGGGTAAGGCCAGCTCGCACAACATTGTCTGAAGTTGCCATGCATTCAATGCACTCACCACATAAATATGCATGTGGTTCATTTGCCCCAAGGTATAATGCTTCACCTGGATTGAGTTTGACATGGTTAAGAAAGAAGGCTGCTATGACACCAACATCAGCTGCGAACTGCCTTTCCAACTGCAGAACCAGCTTCTCTTTATCTGTCATCTGCCTCACCTAATGCAAAATGAGATAATATTATGGTATAGGATCAATATATAGTCATAAACACGTTATCAGTGGAATAACAAAATATAATTTTCATAATGCTCTAAAGAGATCAATGCATCTGAAAAACAATGTCAGCTAGATGTTAAAGCTGCTCTAGTGCTCTAAATCTCTGTAATGCACAATATGGAGGAACGGAAGCAATGAGTTCAGCCTGATTGTTCCGATATTCACAGGACTTCTTTCAGATAACAGATAAGATTGCAAACTTCTAGTCCTCGCTAAAGAGAAGATGATGTCAACAATGCTAAAGGTAAACATTCTTGCTCTCACAAAATTAGCTATAACAACTACCTGATTCTATGGGATAAATTGCATTGCATTGAAAGACTAATTATGCATATAAGCTAAATTTGAAGATTGTAACAACAGAGAGAATGTGGGATCTACCAACCTGACTTTCCTTATGCAGACGAGTCTTCAATCTATTTACTGCTTCAGTCACTTTCTCTTTACTCTCCGACATGAGTTTGGTGAAAACTTCCTGTAAAACAGCTTTTATTTTCTCTTCACCATCCTGATCACTAACTTTTAAGACCAAGCTTGCACCTGTGGTGCCAACTAATTCCACAACCTCAGGAACAGCATGAAGAACAGCCTTTAGCTCCTGAACAAAAAACACAGATACTGTTCACTTGCTCTAAGTGAATAACATCACAAGTAAAAAGTTAAACAAAATGTCCACATGTTTATCATAAGAAAGCGGTAGCCCAGAAAAGAAAGATACTAATCTGCAGCACATATATATACAGTGTCCATTGTTTATTGCTATTCAATGAGTGATATGAACCAATATTAGCCAAATAAAAAGTAGGAGTTATCAAATCTTTCAATTGTAAAGTTCAAATACGGCTCCCAGATTGCAAAGTTCATAATTAAATCTGAAGAAATAGCCAAACCAACATAGGCTTCACCATTTGTGACAAATCTGAATCATAAAGTTATTTTTCAAAATCACATGCAGATATTCAGAAGTGAGTACTCTCCGAATTGAACTGCAAAACCAAACGGGCCTTGGCTGTAACACAACGCTATGCAACAACTGCTTTTTCCCTGCAAATACGACCCATTGAACAGCCTGATGCATATGTACTCCAGAGCCAACTTTTTTTTGTGGTGTGGGGGTGGTGGTTTGCGGGGGTTTGAATGACCATGTGCTTGAAAATGTTCAAAGGAAAAAGTGAAGAAAAAACTCCAGAGCTAGAGGGCTATAGCCATTGATATATACAAAATAAAAATTTAGGGAATTTTTTTTTTTTGTTAGGAGGGAGGCAGGAAGCTTCAAAAGCACACTTGACTACCAGGGCAAAGGACAGATACTTGAATTCTGTATATGACCAGGAGAATAGAACTCACTCCACATTAAACTGAGCTCAGATTCTAAACTGAATAGTTTGGTTCTCGAGCAGTCAACTGAAGCTTGGCACATATCTTAATTATTTTAACCAATAGATCCCCACAGCAGTTATGCATTGTCAAATAACTCATATGGTTTTCAACATAGCACAATGACGTCTTGCGATCCATGTAGCCGACCCCACTTAGTGAGATTAAATCTTTGTTGTTATTGTTGTTAGTGTTTACTCAAATGTGCACATAAAATCAAGCAACCAACAGGGGTTAAGTCTAGCAGAAGGTTAATCTCCCAGAATATGGCAAACTAGAGTTTAAATTTCTGCTGAGAGGTGCCCATATTTAGTACCCAACCACAAATAGGATTTACCTCCAATGATAGGATAATTCAATTGAAACTGCAAGCAAAAGCAAATTAATTGTCTGATGGACTTACATGAATAGATCTATAGTTTATGGCAAAATTTCCACTTTCTGCACTGAGCTTGCCTTTAATTTGTTATAGGAAGTTATTAACTCAAACTTTTGTGACTCAATATGTTCACGAGATGTTCTAACTGCCCTATTTGGTTCGCTATCAAGGGTTACATCAGAAAAGAGCATGAGAACAAGTGTTGCGTAATTAGCATATTCATGAAAAGTTTAAGAAATGAAGATGGCCCAGTAGCATCATATTATGGGAACTTGAGATCGTTCTCTTCTAATCACCTAAAGTACAAACATACCATTTCGAAGTCAAGATAAAGGGTTTCCAACTTCACATATTTCCTCAACAACTCCATGAATTACTCTAATTTGCAAAGACACCACCTGCATCAAAACTAAAGAAACAGAACTCGCGTACCTCCTTTTTTAACAGAAACCGTAGTTCAGAGTAACAACACATTTTATTCTGAATATAATTAAAGAATTGTTTATCGCTATGTCAATCTAGAACTTACTAAACGAAATCACACTGTGTACGATTCAAAAAATTTTAATATCCCACATATTAAATCACCTTCAAAGTGATAAACCCACACAGGGCCTGAAAGTCGGTCATTGCCAGAGCCATCTCAGGTTTGTGGTTTCCATCTTTATAAACATCAGGCTGCAACTTGTGCAAAGTCCAGGCTAACTCCTTGTCTGGGTGAGCCTGTATTGATAGCGCCTTTGATACTGAGAGTACCTGACACATACACAGAACTTATGAGTACAAAATCCATACGGAAGCCAGCAACCAATCAAACGAGCTAGATTGGTAAGCAGAGATAAACTTCCTACACAAAGATCCTTCTAGGCAGCATTCTAGGGGTAAAACTCCTAAATTCACCATGAGGGCAGTGAGCCATGTGATTGAGAAAGTATAGTCAGTAGTAAGTTTGACCAAAATTTAAATGGAGGACGAGGAAGAGAAGCACTGCACGGTATCTGTGTTCTGATCCCCTCTCAGTTCTAGTCTGGGACACAGAAGATTGATGAGAGACGTTCGCCTCAAGATCAAGCACGATTAGGAAGATCAAAGTTCACAAAATATGTGAATAACCCAAAAGGAGAAACACAGTGCCCAGCATTCCCTCCTCTGACGTCCTTTCTAACTTGTGACACAGAAGATAGAGAACCATACCTTGAACAAGAAAGGTAGATCACAACCCCACTTCTTCAAAACCTTATCACCCAGCACATTTGGGTTCCTTGACAACCACGACTTAAGAGTCACATACTCTGAACCATCTACGGTGCCGTTTTCGCGGCCGACAACCAGGAACGACGGCCCTGAATCGTGAGTACCCATCCAAAGCTCAGCATACGGCTTATCAGGTTCGAATCGAGACCCAGAATTCAAAGCGAAGAGTCGAGCAACTTGAGAGTCTTGACCCAATCGACCCCAGTTATAGTTCTGAACGGAGCATTGAAGCCTCTGAAGCTTCTCCTCCTGTGGATTATTCAATGCAATACCAGTAGCTTCCATGAATGAAATCGAAAGGAACTATGTAAAATTCTAGTGATAAGAAAATTGAAGGAATGGAATAATAGAATGCGAATGTGGATATGTGCCCGTCATTGCTTGCTTCTTGCTCTTTTAAGCGTTTGGAATTGGAACGGTGCCATTAGAGAAGAAAACTTATGCTAGAGAGCGACAGATGAATTTTACGTACGAAAGAGAGAGGATAAAAAGGCAAGTGGGGTTATAATTCTTTGGCAGTTTCAGTTTCTCTTATCTCCGATGTTATCAATCAAATTCTCTCGGATTGCTCCACGGGCACGAAATTTCCCTGGGAAAGTCTAAATGTTCCCAGGGAGATTCCCTTCCAAAGAAACAGTTAACTTTTTAAGACCATAAAGTTGTGTGTGTGTAAATGTTGGCAATATATATATATATATTAAAGAAGATTAGACTTCTATATCCAGACCTAAGCTCGTTTACCCGGACATAACGGAGATCCCAGATTGAGAAGTAAAATAAATAAAATGATGTGATTTGCAAGCGAAAAAAAAAACATAAAATGATGTGCTTTAATATGGTATATTTCTTTCCAGGAAAAAAAAAAATCAGTACTTCCCTCAAATATAAGACAGAGTTAAAACTTTTGTAAAAAAATTAAGAAGATTAAAGAAATTACTTAATTATATGATATGTTGTCTATCCTTAGATTATATATTAATTTATAAGTTAAACAAAATAGTTTGAAAAATAAATATATGAATATAAATATTTTTAAATAGTTGCTTAATATTTTTTTAAAAAAATTAACTATATCTATGTTTAGGCCAGGAGAGACTATATTAAAAAAAAAAATACTGCAATATGTATTAATAGAATTAAAATAATATTGAGACATTGATATAGCTAGAACAGCCCCATGTTGAAATTGAAAAAAAAATAAAAGAGTAACCCCGACACTAGGCAATGATTAAAGAAAGTAAGAAATTTCAAATGGATAAAAATTTTACTTACTTAATTTTCTCTCAATAATATAATTTGATTGCATTTTTATTAGGCAAAACCCATTTGCATTGCCCCTTAACTTTGCTCTATTAATATTGTTAGTTACCCTTTAACTTTGCTCTATTAGTATTGTTAGCCTTTATATACGAGTCAATTGTATTAAAGGAGAAAAATTGAAGCATTTAATTAGGGGGGAAAACTGCAGGTGCCAAATTAAAAATTAACTTCAGGCCAAAAAAAATTAAAAATTAAGTAAAAGTATAATTATCTACAAGGCTACAAATGGGTTTTCCTTTTTTTCTTACATACTCACTCACATTCTTAGTTTTTAAATTACTCCCTTTTGTTCTAAATATAAGATATGTTTAGGGGTTTATATTAGTCATAAATATAAGATATAGACTAAAGGTGCCAAATTAAAAATTAAGTAAAAGTATATATACCTGCAAGACTACAAATGGGTTTTCCTTTCTTTCTTACATACTCACTCACATTCTTAGTTTTTAAATTACTCCCTCTTGTTCTAAATATAAGATATGTTTAGGAGTTGATATTAGTCATAAATATAAGATATAATTTTCATATTTGTTAATCTTTTACTAATTTAATGTTATTAATGCTCCCTCAATAATAATTAAGAAGGAAAAGAAATGAGAAAATTAAAAAAGATGATAAAGATGTTTTAAATAAATATACAACATATTAACTAACTTAAGTGTTTAGAGATTAGAAAATTTAGTTAAGTTAATTATTTTGTAACAAAAATGTGTATTGATTTCCTTACAATATTTTCTTTAATTATTTGTATTAGATCTTTTTAACATGAGAAATTCATTATATGTTCAATCTATTGAATAATTTAGAAAGAAAATATTATAAGTTGGAGACACACCTGTTGTTAGAAATGATGTGTATGGGTGTGTTAAATAGAAACGAGAAGTCTTACATTACTTGGGGGGAGAAAACACAAATGTATTTAATGCACCTTATGAGCTTGAATTAGTAAATGGATCAAAAAAAAAAGTAGGCTCGTACGCACAACAATGAGCCACCAAGAAGTAAACACAACTGAAATCTAGCAATTTCCCCTTACGCAATAGTTAAATATAGATCAGGCACTTTTTGTCAGAATATTTTTCAGAAAATCTAAAATTTATTTTTGTAAGATTAGCTTACCAAATAAATATAGAATTTGAAGCTTACATTTTTTACACCTTAATAGTTAATATTTCAGTTACAAAGGTCATAGACCAGACTTGAATACCTTTTGTTCAGTTGTCTTCTTCAACATTCAAATCTGGTTTATGAGCTCTCAAATGTTCAAAACCAAATGTCCCAATGCTCACAACGGAAGGTTAATTGCAGGTAATGTTTGTGACTGAAATTAAAAGTGTCATTAATAGGTTTAATGGATTTAAAGTGCTACCCAAAGAATAACTTGGTCCATCGCCTATAAAAGACACTACTTGCAAGAAGTTCAAGCATTCCGCTCTAGAAACATCAAGCACTCTCTTCCTCCTCTGAGTTCTCTTTGTTTTTCTGTGTTTGTTGCTTGCTGGTTGCCTATTACTATTTTGTTGTTCTGCTCATCTTGTATTTTCAGGAATAATCCATTTTATCTTGGGGAATACTGCTTCCGATCAGTCGACAGTGGTGGAATACTCTTAAAGGCAACATCTGTGGATATGACTTGGATGAAACACATCATTTTGTAGGAACTACACCAATAATCTTAAGAGCTAACATGGCTTTTGTTTCTCCTACCAATTATGGCGCTAACAACGTTGCTGCTTCCAAAACTAAAGATGTTGATGTTGTTGTTTCTACTTCCCAATAGCGGTACCTAGACAATTTCCTGACATTTCCAAGATAAAGCATTTTGATGTGAAAAATTTTAAACGCTACTAGGAATGTGTCTATAATGTTCTCATTCTGCATGGTATTATAGATGCACTTATATAGTCTGCTTCTCCATAAGATGCTGACCAAGCCCACAAAAACGCTTAGACCTATGCTAACAAGGTTTATAGACACACTCTCATAATTAAAATGTGTGTTGATTTCGTTACAATATTTTCTTTTATTATTTGTATTAGATCTTTTTAAAATGAAAAATTTGTTATATGTTCAATCTATAGAATAATTGAGAAAAATATTATAAGTTGGAGACATATTTTTTATGTAGGATTCAAATTAATTCTCTTAACTGTTCATCCAAAAAAATTACTTTCTATTGTAAATATTGCATATGGGTTCGTCAAAGAAAGAATCTCTCCAATATTATGGAATATGGTTAAATGAAGAGATGCATTTTGAGGAGTCATATTCTTATAAATTAAGAGGTTTATTTTAGTTCATGAATCAACTTAGTTCATGAATTAAATAGATAGTTATGACTTTATAATTGAAGAGGTGTAGTCTTCAAAAGGCACCATTTTAAGTTATCACTTCATCATCTATAAATACGCCAATCAAGACACCATTTAATATATAGAATAAGAAACCTCGATGACCTCGTGTAGAGTTACTTTATCTTCCACTAATTCTGCTATCTTGAGTTTACTCAAAAAGAGTTCATTTAATCCTGGGAGATGCCGCTTCCTAATTACTGAGGGGGTTGCAGAATATCTCTTAAGAACAGTATCCAGACACAACTCGAACCAAGTATTTTCTTATTTATTTTGTAGATTTCCTAACAATCTTAAGAGATATTTCCTTCTAATGAACTGAGTGATGATGAGTGTTCTCCAATTTGTGTGATTGATTACACATAAATCAGATAAGTCTGAGTTTTAATTCCTGCCCTTTTTATTTGATTTTTCAGTTGAAAAAATTATTGATTCTGTGTGGTTGAAATCTGAATATATATTTGCATCTTAGATCAAATGCAAGAATGAATTGTTATTTTATAATCTCTACCTCTCTATATTGGATATATTATATATTTGATTTCGACATTGGAATATTGGACTAGTTTCTTTTCACATTCGATTCCGTCATTTGAATTCGTTGCTGTGAGTTCAATTGAAGCTCGAATTGTTTGCGGTGTTTTGCTGCCTCTCCTTTGTTGGCAATTTTGGTTCTGCACAAGGCATTTACCTTTGCGCCTGGGTTCTTCATTTTGACCGAGCTTCTGATAATTGAGAATGGAGGAAAATTCTCATGTTGGTCCGATGAAAATTGAGAGTGGAGGGAGTGAGATTTAGGTCTTGGTGTATATGGTGAAAAGCAGCCAATTAATTTCCCCTTCAAACCGGACTATTTTAATCTTTGTGAGGCCACACTTATCCACAAGAGAATCTAGTCTTCAAAGATTCATAGATTGAGAGTTGATCAATCAATCCATAGAATAAGGGATGAGGCAGATATCAAAAGTTTTCATAGTCTATGTATCCATGAGTGGATGAGAATCTACTGCTACAATCAAATTGGTCTACAAGTTTTTCATATGGGAGAGAGAGACGAAAAAATAAAATCTGCAACTAAGGGAGGCAATGCAGACGAAAAGGAAGAGACATATGGTGAATAAAATATATAGTCAAGGCCTGCCGTACTTATCATGGATAAGTACCCAATTTCCCCTCAACCGGACTCCTATTTTAATCTCTATAATAAAGAGATTTTGAGGGTGTTGTGATCCTTGCAAACATGGGCAAGAGGCAGAAAGTATGTCTTTGATCCGAAAGAGAAACTGTCTCTCCACGCTTTAATAGATGCGGTGCAATTGTACGGGAAAAAGATGATGATGAAGAAGAAACATATACTCGGAGTGATTTTGGAACAATGCGGGAGGACAATGAAGAAGAAGAAGAACCATTACTTGCATCTTTCTAGGTAGGCATCGATTAAATTAAGCATGTGGTTATAACAAATTATATATATATAATTTCATAAGAAAAGAAATTAGTTTGCTCTATTTGAACTTTACGCAAAATCCATAAGTCAGAATTTGTGCTGATAGATTCATGCAATTTTGTAAAATTCATATCTTGGCCTACAAAATTTCAAATGACATGGGTCCAAGCTTATTTTAAAGCTCTATAAGTATACTAATCCCTCACATAAGTTCATAATTTTTCAAGGTCATTTTCCCCTATTTTCGAAATACTTCTTTTCAGTATTCAGTATTTTCCTTCCAGAATTCAACCCTAACTTTCAAAAATCATATCTTCCAATCTACAAATCCAAATTACATAAAATAGGACTTTTTTGAAAGCTTAGAATGTCCTATATATTTCTGCAAATTTTCAGAGGAAAATTAAGGATGTATTGGTAGCTAAGGATAGATTGAAGTTAGTAATCCAGGCTATTTCAGCTATATGTAGTTGCTGGTTTCTGTTTTGGGTATGGCTGAACTAGCTTCTGATTTTGCTGGGGGATGGCTGCAGGTCGTTTCTGGAAAGAGAGAAGGAATATTGACTAGGTAGTGGCATATGTTAAAGGGATATAACTTAGTCCATGTAAAATGGAACACACACACACGCACATGAGACCATGAATATTGGGGCTGTGCTGTTCTATTTTCTGTGAAGGCCGTAGGGTTATTTCCAAGCTAGGAAAATGATTTATAAATTCAATAAGAAGGGGTATTGGAAATTGTTGGGGTTGAGCTTATAGAAAACAAAAGGTTGTGGCTGCATATGAGAATGATACATGCTGAATTAAATATTGAAGTGTTGGGACACATAATGCATATTGTTGATTTGGGATCTTAAAGCTATTCAATAAGTGACTTAAAGCATGTGTAGGGGTTTCAATTAATCTATAAACATGTGTTGTTGGGTGGCTTGGATGGTATAGTAAAGCTATGGAATTCTAGATACATAAAAGAGTTACTGTCATACTTTACTAAAACAGAATCTTACCAACTGCAACACTGAATAGATGTGAGGAAAACATAAACCAAATGATTTATTT
>JBAGKO010000010.1:31458970-31470846 GCA_037177275.1 Acacia concinna
CTTCTTTAATTAACTTATATCAAGTAACTCTTACATTAATTAATGATTTGAGGAGTAATGTGGGAGTGTTACTAGTCTTAATTAATGTAGATATTAATATTAATATTGAAATCAAATTATTTTTTTAGGAACGTTATATTATATTTGTTATAATTAAATAATTTGTTGTGCTTCTTTAATTAACTTATATCAAGTAACTCTTACATTAATTAATGATTTGAGGAGTAATGTGGGAGTGTTACTAGTCCTAATGAATGTAGATATTAATATTAATATTGACATAAATATTTTTTTTAAAAAAAATAGAAAAGCTTAAGGGCCCTCCTCCATAACCATGCCTTCGGAGTAATCGGAATCGGACTGTTCTCTCCGGGCTGGATCCGAACGAAGAAAATAACCGAAGGGAAGGAAAAGGATTGTACGCACCATAATTGCCGGGAAGTAAAAGGTTACACCGAAGCTCGGAAGAACTGACAAACTGATTACGAGCACCGTAAGGATAAAGACAATCAATTTAGGGTTTCTTTCAGCTAAAACCCTGTGAGTGACAGAGCAACTGAGATTGACAACATTATCGGAGAAACAGATCAGTGGGATTGCTAGTTCTTTCAATTCCCAAATTTCCCTCGAGTTCCCAGCCCCTGGTGTGCCCCATTAATACAACTTCTACTTGTTCTCCGACTAATCTGGGCCTTTTGTCATCTGTTTGCGAACTCTAATTATGCCATTTCATTGTGCGCGCGCTGTCTTGTTCCTGGATATAGTTCAATTCCTGGTTTTGTGTACAGTTTTGTCGAATGTACATTGCCAACTGTGAAAATTGCTGTGTGTTGTTGTTTGAATGGTGTATATCTTACAAAAGGAATGCATGTTTGTTGTTTTGCTAAATGATAGGATAAATGGATTAATGCATGTATATATTTGTCATGATTTAAAAGTTCAAACTGTGGTTTCACAAGCAGGGTAGCAATGGAGAACGCATCACATTAGCAGAGATAGATGAGCAAAAATGAGTAGGTTGTCTTTCAGGCCTCGGCCCCTTGACATTCACAAGAAGCTCCCTATAGTCAAGTCCTTTAAGGACTTCGAAGATGATGAGGCTCCAGCTTCTACACGTAATTCACAGCTGCTGCGTCTTGCTCCTGAGGTGGATACTGAGGTGTGAACGCTCTACCTTCAAATGTGTCTGTGTGTGTATGTGTTTTCTTACTTCTCAGTGATGTTTACCGGGGGGCTGGAATTGTGTTTGAAATTTGTAATTACTCTGTCTTTTTTCAATTCATACCTCTATTGGGTCTGTTTTAACTAAAGGCATTTTGGATTGCTGCATCATTGCCCTTCTGGTTACTTTGTACATACCGGGTTGATATTAGCATAAAGAGGATGGCTGTCATTCTATAACTCATTAGAACTTGTAACTTATTTGTATTTATGAATAACGTCACATTTAACCATTTTAGTCTACACGACCTGATCTGTTATTTAGAACTTCCAAGTTGTTATGTCAGCAGAATATGAGATAAGCTATTGATATATCTTGTGCTGAAATCTTGATGGCTAGGATTTCAATTTCAAATAATAAGAAATTGATCGCAGATAAACCTGCTCCCTTAGGGCCTTTTTGGTTTGAAGGGAGGGGATGGAGGAAGGGTAAGAGATTATCTTGTTTGGTTTGATAGGAAAGAAAGAAAGGGGAGTGATATTTAATGATAGTTTGTTTGGTTTAAGAGGGGATGGAAGGGAAGATAATAACTAATTTACCATTTTATCCTTGTATTTTAGATTGTATTTTTTACATATATAAATTATATAATTTAATCTACAAATCTAAAGTATATCTTTTAAATCATTTGTGGGGTTTAGTGAAGAAACGTGTTTCTTTTATTTTATTTTTTTTGATATGGGGTAAAGATGGAATATCATAAAATAGGAAGTGACAAATTGGCCACAAAATTTGGCTCCTCTCCATAAAAACCCCAATTTGAAGGGAGCCAAAATAAGGGCAGGGAAGAGAAGAGAGGGGCTCATTTTCCTCTCTTCCCCTCCAAAATTTCAAATCAAATAAGGGGAGGGGCTCATTCTTCCTCCCCTCACATCCCTCCCCTCCAACCAAACAAGCCCTTATAGAAAGAAGGAAAATAGATATAAAACTAGCTTAGAGCTATTTGCTTGACATATGTACCGTCCTCGTAGAAATGACATTTTGATAATGCTTCTAATTAATTAATTATAATACGCATTATAGTACAGTCAAAAGGCACTTGCCTCAGTGCCTGCTTTGCTGAGGTGAGGTGCCAAGGGGCCTTAGTTGTCAACATCTCTTGCTGTGAGGTGAGCAGTTTTTTATCCAGTTGTTTGCTTGACTGAGCCTTTGGTGCCTTGGCAGTTCCCTTAGGCACCTTCCATGCACTAAGTTTGAAATGCATGGATACACAGTCCTTAAAAGTTCACTCAACAAGTTATGACTGTTTGGTTTAAGCATAAGAAAAATGTAAAACCTAGCCTGATAGGCAAGTCATATTTGATAACACGGAATAGTTGTATGAAAGATTATCATTTTGGCTGTTATATATTCATTTTAAAACAAGACAAGTAATCTATGTCTGACGACTTCAATAGTACAATATTGTACGTGACTATTATGCTCAATTAGTTTATCTATATATAAAAATATTCATATTGAACTCTATGTCAAGATAAGTAATCTATGTGTGCTGACTTCAATAGCACAATATTGTATGTGATTATTGTGTTCAATTAGTTTATTTACATATCAAAATATTCACATCAAACTCTTTTAGTTCTAAATATGAGTTCCTTACCTCATTGTTTAAAAGCTGCAGCTATGTGTGATTGGGGATTCACTTAATAACTAGATTGATTTCATCCAAATATATATTTGTTGTAGCCTCAACAAGTCCCCAGCAGGAGATTAGCTGCTGAAATACCTACGCCTGAGTTTGTTTTTGTGGATACATATGAACGGGACTATTCTTGTACTTTCAATCAACCTACTTCGTACTTGCGGGCTAGGGGAGGTACTGCCACATGACCACTAGCTATGCTTTCCACTGATATTGCAATAATTTTGAAGGATCCTTTTTATTTTCTGACTCTTGTACTGAAAATCCTTCACATTTTTCCAGCTCGGGCTGAGCTTGGAGAGTTTGTTGAGTATGACTTGGACAATGAAGATGAGGATTGGCTTTCAGATTTTAACAAAGACCAGAAGATTTTGGCACCGGAAATGTAACTTTTTAGCCTGAGTTGTGCCTCGTTAATTTCAATTTGGTTTTTCATTTTTGTTTGCTAGTGGCTAATTTATCTTGCATCTTTATATGCTCTCTTTCCATTCATTTATTTTGTTTGTTGGTGACTTATTTAAGATTGGAAAAATTCATTTTGCACCATTGAACATAAGTTGGTGGAATTAATTAAATGTCATGTTTGTCACAGCAAACAGTTATTAAGGAATGGAAACCATAATATGACATATAAGTCAAATTTTGTTTCTCTTATGAAAAAGAAGAAATCATAAAACTTGAACTTCTAATGAAGACTGCAATATTTTGAAGAAAACCATTCTGGGCGGAATAGTGGATCCTAACACATGATGGAGTTTAATAAGACACTTGACAAACTGGTTGTATTAATTTGTAAACTGCCATAGGAATGTGATTGGTTATCAGTGGGAGTTTGCTGATGACAAGGATAGATGAATAACATTGATCGACTGTTGCTTTGGATGTGTGTTCTTGGAAAAATGTATAGTAAATTTGGTTGGTTGCATATATATATATATATATATATGCTTTTATCTCTCTCTCTTATGTCTCTGCTTATTTGTTATTGTTTGTGTGTGACATAAAATCGTTATTGTTGGTTATGAGGAATGTAATATTGTATCATGTAATCATAATAATGAGAATAATTCAACCAACGGCCTCTAGGCCGTGTGGTATGGTTAGTGCCCTATGTGGCATCTAATCCGGGTTCGATTCCTGCCTTATGTAATCAAAAAAAAAAAATAATGAGAATAATTCAGCACGTGAATGATCCTAAGAGCTAGTTGTAGTTGTTTACATAAGTGTCAAGAATATAATCGTTAGGGTTAGTCCTGTTGTCTATATAAACAAACCCTTTTAACTCATTGTATGGTTAACATCATTTTGAATATATGTGAATTGGATTAGCCCTCTTGTTCTCTCACTGTTTCTCCGTTCTTCTCTCTCCTTGCAACCCTCTGTTTTTCTCAATTCTTCCCTGTTTTTTCCCTCTCTTTCCTCTCTTTCCCTCTTTCTATACCTTTCAATATTACAAAGGTATAACAGTGATATCAAAGGCCAAAGCCCCTCCTTCCTCGGACCAGAAGAGAGGGCTCCAAACAAAGAAGGAAAAAAAGAAGAAAAGATGTGGGTTGAGCAACGTGGCAGTGTGAAGGTATTCAATGCCTTCTTCAATGGTGCTGTAAGTAAAATGCAGCTGCCAGAAAAGTATACCGTCCTGACCTATGTGGCTGGACTAAAAGGAAAAATCAGATTTTGTAGAGCTCTTCTGCCCTATTACCTTGCAAGAAGCTAAAAGTCTTGCTCATGTGCAAGAGATCGAGATTCAAACGCAAACTAAGAAGGAGGTCAACAAGGCTGATATGAAGATGCATGGACTTAAAGGAAATTGTGGGTCGGAAGAATTTTTACAGCAAGAACCTCCTCCACCAGTCATTGACATCAAGAATGAATCCCAAGAAGTGTACACAGCAATACAAGAACCCTCCATTGCTCAAAAGAATATTGGCTCTTGTTTGGACACCACCCAAGAATGCATCAAGATGCTTGAAGCCAAGGGGATGGCGAAGAGCCACCTGAAAAAGAATATCTATTACCATTAAAGGCATCATCTAATTCTTGTTAAAGTTATAAAAAACTGCTGGTAAAAGAATATATAGGATCGTTATAATCAAATAGCCATCCTTTCACTTTTGAATTTCTTTTTGATGCATCTCTCTCCTCTTTTCAAGCTGTCTTGTTCACTCTTGCGATTTTTCTTTTGATCTTGTTTTTTTGCCTCTAAAGTCATCCTCACCCATAGTTTTCCTCTCATGAACGATCCTCACATACTTGATGAGGTTTTGATAGTACATGAGTAATAGGTTCTGCTCTCCTACAAATGAATGCTTGTTAATGTACCCATCATATTTTTACAAGGACTGGGGTGTTTGGTTTCTCTACCACCATGGTGCTTAGTAAAACTAGTTATCATGTTACAAACCTTACCACTTATAGGAAGCTATATTCCACAAAGTAAAATTGGCTGCATGGACTTTATGGCACCATTGGGATCTATCAACAACCAACTCTTCAGATATATACTTACATGACATCAAGTATTAAAAAATATTTTATCTGTTATTCTCATTCTCTTCTTATTAATATGCTTAAAGAATGCCAAGTAACAAGACCTTTCCCTTAATTGGGTGCTCTGCCACTTCCTTCTCTAATGGTGGCTTATTTTGATGATCGGACTTTCTTTTAGATGCAATGTGTCCCTACCTCGGCATTTAAATTACCGGATGTCACTACTTCTAGAGTTTTGAGGAATAGGGGTTCTTTTAACTTTATTTGAAGTGGAAAAAGACTTTCATGAAGTTGCAGTTGAAGTCATTCCCATCCCTGTTTTTCCTCTTCATCTCCTTATTGTGTTCCTCCACATATTTAATACCTTGAGTGAGCCTCTACAACTTTGGCACAACTCTTATAATAATGGCTTAGCACACACCACATTTGTGCAACAGACCTGATTCGTCAACTAGTTCTCATCAATTCACTATTAGGCTATATTTGTATGCTGGACTGTTAGCTATGATGCGGAAAAGTGAATAAAATTGATGGGAAATGACTCATACACCCTTAACTTGTAAAGGTAATAACACAGGATAGATAATGATGACAAAGTCATGATAAATATTGCATAAATTAAAATTTTTTATATGTTGCTATACTTTTTACCTTTTCCAAGAAGGATTAGTCTTTTCTTCTGTGTAGTTTTGGGGTCATTAGGCCCTATTGTTTTTGTATGTTAACAATAATAGCACAGTAACATCTTGGGTCTATGTCATGGGGGTTCAACAGTTTTGCGCAAGAGTTGTAAATATAACATTTCTATCTTGTTTCTCTGGTTTTCATGTAAATTTCATGGTGGATAGGTTTGAGTGTCTTCTATTCAAGTTGGATGTATTGGATCATAAAGCCCGGGAAAGAGCTGGAGTTATAACACCTCTTGGATCACAAATTTCGGTGCATTTAAGATTGGATGCTGCTATAGAGGTGAACTTGCTATGATCTAGTTCTAGTGGATTTTCATGAATTCTGGTACTAATTACAAACTACAATATGCATACAAGTATCCATCTTCTTTGACCTATTTGTTTCTGAGTTTTGGAAGTGGTATTTTTTCTATGGGTTTTGAACAATTAACTATTAGGTCGTAAAGATGTACTTTATGTGAAATGGTCCTTGATACATTATGTGAAGAAATTGTTCTTCAACTTAGCTTTCTGGAGACTAAAACATTAGTAAATTGAACCCTTTTAAAAAAATCTTTTGTAAGCAAGAGGATGTTACAACTAATTAGTTACAAATACAAATGTCCTTAATCACTCGTGGGTTCTTTCTTGTGATTCTGTATTTCAATCGATGCTCGACAAATTGAAAATAAATCTTGGATTTAATATTTCTGGGGTTGACCTAATTTAGCATTCCATAATTTTTGAAATTAAAAATTTAGAAAAGAATACAGGAAAATATTGGAATGACTGTTATTATTAAAAGTAAAAAACCAAATTTCTCGTGTCAGGAGATGTAAAATAATGAAGGGATTAGAATGAAAGAATTTCAAATGGATGCATGAATTGTTTTTATGAAGGCTTTGTGTTGCCGTTGTTACATTTGATATCATTATACCACGATGTAATTGTTGCTTTACCTGTGATGTGTGTATATTTCTTATTGGGCTCATAAAAAATTCTCTTGTAAATGCTAGGCCTTACAAGCCCAGTCTATCAAATATGCAGTTCTCCATTCTGTTTATGATTACTGGAAAGAGAAGGTATGGAGTCAACATCAAAATATAACTTCTAAGGGGCATGTCTCCCCTTGTCTGTCAATTTCGTTTTCTCAATGACTTTCAATATTGCTATATTTTATGAGATCTGTAAATTATACTGGTTAGGATTTCGTATAAATCGGCCTGCATATTTGACCAGCCATTGTTTGCTGTTGGGTAAATGGATGTATCCAAGCTGCTTTAATATGATTTAATTTTTTCTCCACACGATTACTTAGTGGACTATGGGTTGTTATAAATGAAATGAATTTTTTTGATAAACAAAATGAACTGAATTGAAACTTGACTTTCTATATTTTATATTGATATTTTCTTGGATATTGTGCTTATTATTATGAGATTGAATGTTATCTGATCATAAAGTAATGATACTATGGATGACATTTGAATCAAATAAGAATGGATGCGATCTGGTTATAAAGTAATGATACTAGGTATGGCATTTGAATCAAGCCAGGTGACATGCTTTGTGTGCTCTGTTTGATGAAGGCTTAAGTTAAAGTTCGATTATGTAAAGTTAGTCTTATATGTGGCTTGGTGTTGAGCTGAGCTCAACTATTTAGATGTTTGGCTATAGTTATATTAGATTCAACTAAAACTGAAAAACTTGTAATTTTAAATATATTAAGGTATTAAATTTGAGTGAAATATTTTTGACATGATCTTTTAATGTTTCAAATTGAGCCAAGTCAATACTCAAGCTTACATTTTCCAAACTGTGTCAAGCTCCTGCCTTGGATTTTCAAATTGAATTAGCTCATCTTGGATTTCAATGCGATATTCGTTGTGTTTTTTCCTCCCATTGAACTGAGTTGGGTTCAACTCATAGATTTATGGAGCGATCATTTTAGCTTCTAGTCTGCTGATAACCCATCTCTATTGACATGTGTTCATTTCCATAATTTTTTGGGGAGCAGCGTGAAAGGTGGCAAAAGCCAATTTTGAGACGTTTGCAGGTTAGTGGTTTGCTACTACCATTTAATATGTGGTTGATGACTTGATGCTTTGATATATCAGTGCAAGTATATTTCTTGCATTAAAAAATGAATGCATTTGGTTTGTGATATCCCAGTTTCATAGCTATCTATTATTGAGCTACAATAATTTGATGTTCCCATATAATTTTTTCCCCCAGCCTTCTATTTTCCTTCCACACAACTTGGCATGACTTAAAACTCTGAACTGTGAATGTGCTGAGATTTGTTCTTTCTTTATTGATTTATCTAGCCATTTTCCATTCATGTTGATCACTGATCATGTGTCTCAGTTCTTGGAGTGCAAGCTTCTGTTATTCATGCTACTTTATCATCATCAATATTTCCAATTGCAACGTCTATTTTATTTGTATCTTTTTTCCCCAACTATTTTTGTTAAATTGGCTTTTGTGCTTTGGTCATATTGATTTGTAAGTAGTTACTTGTTTGCATAAAGTAGCATGTGTTAAAAGCACGTTATTGAAGAGTATTGATGAGCTGAACTGTGTTTTGTTCAGCCACCTCCACCTGTCAATGATACCAACCCCTATAATGTCTTTCGACCTAGGGAGAAGGCCCACAGGCTTCACACAAGAAGGGTAAGTGGAAAATGTGGCCTTTGTTTTTCATTCTTTCCAAGTTATGGGTAAATATTTTCTCTGCCAATGCATCCTTTCATGGATGCTAATATTACTTCTGCTAGACTAACTCCTTGTGATTTTCTCCTCAGATGCAGAGGAGAGAAAACAATGTACAGTCTTTTGAAAAGCTACGACAGGTCAGTTCCTCTAAATGACTCTCTTAGGCATCAATTGAAAGCCTGTAAAAAAGAGCACATTTCTTGCTGTGTTGCATTTGTGTGTCTTTTCTCCTAGCAGTAGCTATTGTCTCTCTTTCCCTGTTCTCTAAAATGTCATTTGGACTAATGTCTCTCTAATGTGATATGTGATATGCTGTTCTGTTTTTTTTTTAAGTGGTTATGGGTTCAAAACGGCATATATGCATTGCAATTTTGACAAACGATAGGGTAGAAGTGACGTGGAAGTTAAATTGGGGGGCATACTATTCCGCAAGTAACAAAATTTAGATACTTGGGATCAATTATTCAACAAGATGGGGAAATTGATGGAGATGTTAATCATAGGATTCAAGCGGGATGGTGTAAATGGAGAAAATCTACTGGAGTTATTTGTAATAAGAAAATACCTAATAAAGTAAAAGGGAAGTTCTATAGAACTGATATAAGACCATCACTACTGTATGTAAGTGAGTGTTGGGCAGTAAAGGGACAACATGAATATAAAATGGGAGTTGCAGAGATGAGAATGTTTAGATGGATGTGTGGTCATACAAAACTAGATAAGATTCGTAATGATCACATATGCGAACGAGTTGGAGTGGTTACTATCACAGAGAAAATGGTAGAAAATCGTTTGAGGTGGTTTGGACATGTGCAAAGAAGGTCATTTGATGCATCGGTAAGGAGAGTTGAGAAAGTAGTATGGAGCCCCATAAAGAGAGGCCGGGGGAGGCAAAAGCAAACACTCAATAAGATTATTGAGAATGACCTTTTAATCAACAACTTCTCTAAAAATATGGTTTTCGATATAACACAATGGCGTCATGCGATCCATGTAGCCGACCCCACCTAGTGAGATTAAGGTTTTCTTACTGTATTCACTTCTTAATACATATGATCCAATCCAATTTTTTCCTCATATACTGGTAAAGCCCGTTTAATACTTCGATATAATCAAGCATTTATAATTTTAATTATAAGTATATAAAAAGGTAAATTATACGGACTATTTTGATTTTTTTAAATGATACATATACTTTAATTTCTAAATATTATAAAACATTTTTAAAATGTAATATTCAGCACACACTTTGGTTGATTTTTTTATCAAAAATATCTTGTACCCAATAGTTTTTTTTTAATTTTAAAAAGGCAATTACTTAAGCTGATAGATAGCGTTCTAATAAAAATTTAAATAAAAAATAGTTGTTTATTATTTTTTTATAATTAACATGTCCCTATATATTGAAATTAAAAACTTTATTATTATTGGTAAAAATCTTCATCACCCTGTGTGTGCTACTGATCAGAAAAATTAATCTGCGGCCCCTTTATAGTTTAACCGGATTTTTAATCAAGTCATTGTAAATTTTTATTAAATCAATATAGTTTCACGTAATTTTCAATTAAGCCAGTGTAATTTTTGGATCAATAGTTTCACTTGTTTTTTCAATAAGGTCTATGTAGATTTTTTTGAATCAATCACATGAAACTACATGGATAAAAACTTAATTTTCTCTCTATATTAAAACAAACTTGTATATATAAAAAATGCTAAATTATATAAAACTCCCCTAAACTTCAAATTAATTACAGATAACCTCATGACCTTTCATTTTATTATAATTTATTATCACCTTCAAACTTAACATGAATAACGACTAGGGAAAAATTGTTATGTTTAGGAAACTTCTGGGGTGACATTATTCAAAAAAAAAAAAGGAATAGTCTATATAATTGTTATGTTTAGGAAACTTAAGCTTTTGTGACAACTTCCAATAAAAAAAATAGATCTTAAACATTAGTATTATAAATTAAATTTTTAAGTGAGTTAAATTTAAATTTTGGAATGTCAAGAGGTTATTTGTGATTGACCAAAGTTCAATGGGTTGTTTATAACTAGTCAATGCTCATGGGGTTATTTGTCATTAGTAATTTATATAAGATGTCATGTGTCATATATTAATATGATGTATCAATTTTCATTAAAAAGATAACAGTTAGTTAATAAAAGCGTGTTTATAATAAACAAAAACAAAAAATTAGAGGGTTAGAGTTAAACTTTCAAATGTTAGTAGGTTATCTGAAATTGATCTAAAGTTAATAGAGGTTTTGTATAATTTAGCATATAAAAAATTGTGTGTGTATCAAGGATTCATAATGGCCTAATTTCGGAACACAATTAACTGGGGCCCATACAATCAGGATAAATTCGACAAAACAAAAACAATAATATGGAGAGAGAAAAAAACAAAGCTTAACTTATCACATAAGTTAGGGAGGAGAAGGATGAGGATGAAGATGAAGTGTCTATTAATTAATCTTGGTGGCTAAACCATTGAGAAGTCAATGAAACGGCCTTTATTTCTTAGTTTTTTTTAAGGTAAATTGATGGGCAATTGGTTAATGGGAAAATTCCATTTAAATATCTACCGAAATATAAAAAATTAAAAAAGACTGTTATGATTTCAAAAAGACAATAAGGTATATAGACCAAATTAAGTTTTATAAATGTTGACACATTTACTAAAATACCCCTGTGTATCATTGAATTTTTTAGATAATTATATAATTATTTTCTTTTATTTCTATCATTAAAGAAAATCCAAACATAATTACAATTGTTAAAACCACTTGTGAAAAATAATTATATATATATATATATATATCATAAAGTCAATTGTTAAAATGACCAATAAACTATTAGTATTAATTAAAACCATAATGATAATTATAATAGATTTATTAATACTAGTAATTCTATTGACATAATTACCCCCACGCATACATATATATCATAATGTTTCACAGTTAACAAAACTAGTAATAATTTTAATTATATGAGTATCACAAATTCACAATTATCAATAAATGTTGAGGGGCCACCAAAGCCCCCTCAAAACTATTAGGGGTGGGTTTAATTCTCACCCCCTCCACTTTTTGGCACCATTTTGTCAACGAAAAAAAAACAAGCATTCCAC